>BRZM01002117.1:0-35811 GCA_033238685.1 Lates japonicus
ACACTGTTATCACTGGGCTGTCATCAGCTGCATCAGTTCACTCGAGTCAGGGAAGGTTCGGTTACACTGACTGGAAGGATCTCCAGTAGCTGCACAAGCCAGCAGTCCATTTTTCAAATTCAGTCGTGACCTTTCCTGGATAAATGTGTTCTTTTTGTTGGGAGGACGACGTTTATTTCTGAAATAGAGGAAGGACTTTTGTATTTGAAAGAGTCACATTAAATCATATATTCATTATATTCATATATTATGAATCCCAATGTCTTTTGAGGAGATATGTGCAGCTGGTTTTTGTATGGAGGAAACAAACAAGATACAACGTGTTCAGTTCAGCTGTTTCCCCATGCCTCTAATTTTTATGCTAATTTAAGCTAATGGGGTACTAGCAGTAACTTCACATTTACCAAACTACTGCGAGAGAAGTATCAATCTTCTCAGGAAAGAAAAATAATAAAATGTTAAACTGTAAAATAACATTTTAACAAGCAACATTTTTCTATGTTAAGCCAGGTGCTAACTAAACCAATCACCTAACTACTACCTGCATGCACAGCATAAGTCATTTTTTAGAGGAATACATAACTCAGAATGACAAGTGGACCTTCCAGGGTGAGATGAGGTATGACACAAGAGAGGCTTAGCCAACTAATTAAACTAATTCAGGTATTTTTATGAGAGGAAAGGCTCCGAGTGAGTGGACTGGAACACAGTCTTTCCTCATTTCTGGAATTCCTGCCACCTCTGAGTGGTAATTGTTGAATGAAGTAAATCAACAGTCGGTGCCCCCCCCCCCCCACAGGGACACTCACACACACACACACACTCACACACACACATATACATATAGCTTCCTGACTCACTGGTGTGGTGTTTTTTTAGACAGTTGTGTGACAGCAAGTGAGTGCACTGGTTAAATGTTAATCCCACTAAGTGGATGTGCGGTTAGTTGCTCAAGGCACACCCAGTTCCTCCACACACACACATGCATGTGGGATGGTGATACCTCTCAAAATGCCCTAATTAGGCTAAAGACACACATCACATCCGGCGTGCTACCTCCAACCTGTGCAGGGACCTCCAGCAGTTAAGCTGATATAGCTGGCATACCTGAACACTTTGTCAGGCCCTTGAACCCCTGAGAGTCTGGCTCTTTAACTCTTGAGTGTTTGACCATGTTAGGTCGGGTGGTCGTTAAGCTCAACTCTAGTAGATGGAAGTCGCCACGTCGCTGCTTGCGGCTTCCTGCTGCGTCCCCACTCCTGAATGCAATTACTGGACACGTCAATCACCGTCCAGCCAAGAGACCCACACTTGACTTACATAAAGGGTTTAATGGCAGCCCTCGAGAGAGGCTGTGAATAGCGTGTGCATGTCTGTATTGCAAAGTCTGCAACATTTTAATGCCAAAACGTGATACTTTTGACTTTGGTATTGAACATCTGGGTTTGGATTGGACTTTTATGGGACAAATCATCTGTTACAAAAGAAAAAGATCTGGATCGTTAACATTTATTACTGATGAGTTGGCATTCTGTTGTACCCATAATTAATTTCATATTTTAGACATCTGTGTGATGTTTTTATTCGTAGTGAATTACTTCCTTTTGTCCTGTTAAAATGTTTTTAGCCCTATGAGGCTAAATTATTATTTGTGATTTTGGTAAATACAAATAAAATTGACTTGACATAAAAATTCAAGTGTGGGGATCAAACCTTTCCATCAAAGCTGTCAGTTTGACCACCATAGTCCATATTTCTGCCACAATTAGATCCACAATCCAAATCCTGAACTCAAACATCTAGGTCCAGTAAATCCAAAGCGGACTAATGTTTGGCCTCATCCACATCTGCAATGTAACACCCGAGTGTGTCTCTGGAGTGGAGTTTCCCCCTCAGGGCTGTACTGTAAGACAGTGAAATCCCAAACTCAGCAGCAGTGTTGGTCATCCTGTAACTCAAGATGTATGCTCTGGACCCTCACAACGAGTAATGGAATTTCCAGGTGTTGCTAACGAGGTTTACCTTCGTCAGCTGTGTCTGCAAACTCTAATGGTGATAGACCCAGCACATACACTGTGCATGAAACAACACATCCCTCCATCTTTCTGCATGTTATAATTTGCAGTTTTGTCAGTGTAGTCTTTCTATTTGTTTCTGCCTGGATCAAATCTGTGACCATATATAGGTCTGCTCATCTACTTCTCTGTGTATAGATCTGAGTGAGTACTTCACTCTTTGAGTTAATGCTAAACCTTTCCTATATGACATTGTCTAATCTTTAAGCCCCTGCTGACCCCAAGACCCCCACACATGATCAACTCTGCGAAGCAGGAAAACAAAGGAGTGTATTTTAAATGGATGGATATTTTAAACCTGATGGATGTCGGCTAAAGTCAAACACTCATATGTGAAGCGTGTTCTGAAGAGTGAGTCAATGATTTCCGTTTTAAATGCAAACTGACTTCTGTAACAGTTACATCATTTATTTGTTTCAGCACAGTTTATGAGAAGAGCTCCGATGAATACAAACTAGACTCTGAGTGTGTGTGTGTGTGTTAAACAAATGAGCCTTTTAGCTTAGTGCTTACTGAGGCGAGCTAAAAAGCAAACAACACCAGGCATTTAGGCACGATGCAGACACACACACATACACGCATGCAGATAGAGTGACAAGGGGGTGGAGGGGGCCTCACTGGTATGTTTCAGTCTAATAAAGAAAGTAGCCTGTCATCTGTGCATGATATCACATCGCAGATCTTTAACATTCGTCAACTGCATGTGCTCACTGGAGGCTCCTGTTGAATTTTATGTGTTGTGTGTACACGAACAAAGGTTTTACCTCTGCGTGCACCTTTTGTGCATTTTTTAAAAGTATTTCAAGTAGGGAGCCAACCTCCCTCCTCCTCCTCCTCCTCCTCCTCCTCCTCCTGAGGTTTTGGCCTCAGGGAGGAAGTGTGTGACAGCACGTAGCTCCTGGACCATACAGAGGAATTTCTCTCACACATCTACACACACATATGTAAGAGCACACACACGTAAAATACAAGGCGATATGTCGGCCAAGAGAAGGGAAGGAGAGGAGGATAAAAGGAAAGGGAACGAAAGGAAAGGAAAGGAAAAGAAGAGAGAGGAGAAGAAAGCCCCCGAGTTGCACTCTCGCCTTGGGAGGCCAGAGAGAACAAATGTCTTTGACAGTCCAGAAATGAATTTTCCTGCCGTTGTTACAACTGCAGCCAAATGCGTCAAAGCCTCCCTACAGTCCCCAGACCGCAGCATGTCAAAGACAGATAAAATATTAGGAAAATACTTTATTTGAAAAACTCTTTGAAGGTTCCCTAACTGAGGTGTCCCAGAGGACTCTGTGTTAAACAATTTGGTATCCACTTGGAAACAGTACTATAATTTTGTCCATCAAGTTTCTGGCATCTGTTTTAATTTTCTGTTATTTGACGTTGATCAGGAGAAGCTTTCTTTTGTGCTAAGCTAACTAGCTACTAGCAGTAGCTTTGTATTTGCTTTGTATTTAAAGTTTCTAGATATTTATTTAAAGCTCAAATTGTTCACTTCCTCCACAGTGGGTGGTCAAAAAACACTGGGTACTCCTTTTCGCTGTCATTCATTCGTTATACGTGTGGTCAGGAGCAGTATACTTCTCTTCTTTGCGTCGACCTGGTCCTGTAACATTAGAAGAAATAATTTTTCAAACTTGTCTCATATCTCCCTTTGCACATAAACCCAGAGGCTTTAGAGGTGAGAACCTGGCTCAGATAGGCAAGTGAAACTCAATGAAACCCAATGAGAAACACATGTTACACGAGTGCTCTTAAACTACACACACTCACAGAAACTGTGTTTTGTTTCAGATGATATATGTGCCGAATGTATACACACAGGGCGTAATCAGTGATCCAGTCTTCATAACATATAGGTTATGATAAATACAGTGATGATGCAATGCTGTGTTTTATGCCTTCCTATCAAACTACACCCAGGGAAATGTGCACTGCATGCCCTTAACTAATGCTCGCAGCCGCGTCCAGCAGAAAACCAGGCTCCCACAAGCTCAAGAGAGAAAACAAGTGTAGATTTTGGCCAGATAATGCGGCCATTATTTTCTTTGAGAAGAAACAAAACACTTCCTGGCAATGAAAATGTGTCTGGCAATTTCACGGAGCCCTGCACCAAATCATTTTGATTTAATATGTATAGTTTGGAGTTCAATGAGTTAGTTTGATGCATCTTTTTCTGCATCACCAGTTTAAATTACTCTAGAAACTGTCGTCTTTTTAAAAATATTTGCATATGTGATATCAGTTGCTTGATGACAGCAAACTTATTCAAAGTCCAGGGCTCTCCCGTGCTTGTGAGGTGTTTAGAACTCAACGGTTTCAACTTCTGATGCTTGGAGTTGGCCTGTATTCGCCGCCAGAGCAGGCGCCGTTACAAGACATAAACCAGGTGAAGAAGAGAAGAAAAATCTAAGAGAACCGATTTCTCTCATCTGCACGATCATATTAAGTTCCATTGATCATAAGAAGTCAAGGAGGGTAGAAATAAGCTCAAAACCAGATGAAGGTATTAGTATTAGCTGGCCTCACTATGGCTGTTTCAGCTCCACTTGAAACGACTTTAAAGCCACTAAGCTTTGGCCCTGTCCACATTTGGAAGTTAAATGGATGATGCAGTCACAACTGGACAGCTTTGAATCCCAAGAAGCAAAATGGGATCTGATCACTCAAGACAGTGATTGTTTCAAACTTTTTTTGTATGTAACCTCTTAACTTGTGAACCTTTGTCAAAGGTTGTAACCACTTCAACAAAAAAAGATTTTTTTCCCCCCTTTGTTTTGTTAGAATAGAGGTAACAACCCTGTCTCAGCAGCTCTCTCTGAAGGAGCCAGGTGGGTGGAGTTTGGTCATTAAGGATATTCAGCTCACCTGGTCTGGCTGCACTATATAAACTGGCAACAGCCAGTCTTTCTGTTTCTCCCCTCTGACTTCCACCCTGTTTGGTTTTGGTTGTATGTTGTTGGTCTATAAGTTAGTTTCCTTTTGACGTATCCTGAAATAAACTCAGGTGTGATCTTTCCTCCTCTGTCCAGCCTTAAACTTAAAGGTTATGACAAACCACTGACTTAAGACACAATCACAGGTCATCAGCGTGTATTTGGCCATTAATATGATGATTACCTAGGGCACAAGATGTCAGGCGTGAACTGCAGTCATAGCTTTGAAAGGTGTGTCACTGACACCTCACTGTGATGAAAAACTGGGGGTTATTTTAAGTAACACAAAGATACTATATATTTGGATATAAGTCATAAAGTCTGGACAAGGTCTCCGTGCTGAAGCTCACAGTCTTTACTTTCATAGACCCACATGTTTTGGCTGAATTTCAAGGTTTGAAGATGATTTAATACTTAAATCCTCTTCAGATTTAAAACCAAAATTGCATGACATCAACATCAACTGGACAGTTTGAGTCAGATACTCAAATACCACTCTTTATCTCTGGGGTAAATATGAGGCTACAGCCAGCAGGCAATTAGTGTAGTTTAGCAAAGATGCAGAGGAAAACCGGCTAGATTAGCTCCGCCTGAAGGGAAGAAACTCCACCCACCAACCCACGCCTCTAAAGTTCACAAAGTTCCTCTAAACACGTTACATGTGTCTAATCCACACAAAGTTGATGTAAAGCAAGTTCAGAGATTTGCCTCGAAACATGTTATTTATGTGAGAAAATAGTCCCTGAAAATATGTTTTTAGACCGTTTCAGTTTTCCATTGGTTTTTTTTCTCAGGATTTTATGGGCGGGTCTGAAACCGTGGCTTTGCGATGCACCGGAGCCACCACCCAGCATAACCCACCCACTACTCCTGCATAACCCCGCCCACCACGCGGCAGAACTCCACCCGCCACCCAGCATAATATTAGCGCTGCTGTTTCGTGAACAGCTACACTGAGGGACAGCTGGGGCTAACACCGTCAACACCTGCCTCTACACTGACCATTTCACTCCGGTTACTTGTACAAACTTTCGTTGGAGACAACGGGAATTTACCGATTAACTGTTGTCACTTTTAAATGGGCCGAACCGACCATCCCCTTCCCCGCCCTTCACCCTCCCGTCCCGCCTACACTGCTCACTGAGTGTCTCTCTGTGTATCCTTGACAAAAATGTTGTTTCTACACATTCCAAAACAATGAGAAACTGTCCTCAGACTTCAACCTTGGCTCTAGTGGCTCAAAAATGAACGGCTGTACAAGGTTGCTAGTACCCATTTTTCAGGTTGTGGTGCTAACAGGGAGCTAACAGAATGCTAACGGTCACTGTGCTGCAGCGTTGAAGTGGGCGTGGTTTCAGCGGACACGCCCCCAGCATCTCAGAACAGAGCTGTTTATATTGAAACTTAATTTTATATATGTTGTTTTTTTTGTTTTTCTTATTAGCTCATTTTTCTGTGGTGTGACTCAGAACCATCAGTATTTCTGCTTTACACAGATTTAAGTGTTATGCTGAGCCAGGGGTGTTGCTAAGTGTAAAGCTCCCACCCCCAAACACACACCCACCCCATTGCCACTCCTACTAAAACTACTACTACTAGTAAAGGTAAAAATGTGTCATTAATGATTGTATGAACATACTTAACACATTTTAACTCTCTCAACATGTTATATTGCAGAAAAAGCATATGCTTACGTCCAAATAATAAGAAACACACACATCTACAGAAGTCATGCAGAAAATTACTGCATGGTGGGTGGGTTGTCTGATGGAAAGGGGAGTGGAGGGTTGGGGTTATAGTTATATACCGTTGCCGGAGGAGAGGAGCTAGCCTCCCTGACAGCGAAGCCAACGTTGGCAGATTAAAAACCCGCTGATATTGTGGTCTGAGTTTATTTGTGGACTTTTCCGACGTTTGGGGTCGGTGTCTGTCCATCTATGATTTTACAGACTGGTAACCTGGTGAATTGTCAACCTGGCACTGAAGTATTCGTGGGCCGTCCTGCTACAAGTTTGAGTAGAAATACAGGGGTTTGGCAATGCCCCTTTGCTGAGCTATGCTAATTTAGCATAGAGATAAGCTATGAGAGCGTTACCAATCTCTTCATTTAAGAGATGACTGACTGGCTTTTAGTTAGAGAAGGCCAGTCTACTATGAGGACAGTGAATGCATCAGCACACTTTATATATCATTACAGGGACAACAGTATGTCACAAAAGAAACTCTGTAAGACATGTTGACGGGCTCTGGACTTCACTATATGTTCCCTCACTATCCCCTCAGCCCAGGTGGGTATGCTAACGTTGACTTAATCCATTCAACATGTGTTCTGTGTTCGGGTGAGCATGTGTGTTGGGGTGTGTATGTCTAGAGGCTCTGGAGGTTCGTCTGTGCAACACGTGCCCTGGAAGTTCTGTCATCACCTCTGCGAAGAGTGGAGGAGAGAGGGAAGGGGAAGAGCGGAGACAGATGGAGGAATATCAGGAAAGGAGAGCTATTAAAAGAGAGGGGGGAAATATGAGGGATAGGGCAGATACTGGCGGGTGTACAGAGTCCTGAGGAGGGGCTGGAACTCTCTAGGGGTGGATCTGAGAAAGCCCTCCCTGTTGCCTGCCCCCACCCCCAAATCTTGGCTCACATCCACTGAATATGCCTCCTCAGTGCCTGGTCCATCTATCACTCTGTCTCTAACACTCCCCCCCCCCCCCCCCGTTGCTTCGTCTCTCATCCATCTCTCCGAAGTATTGAAAGCAGCAGCACTGAGCCAAGTCCGGACACTCTCGTAATCAGACTCTGAATCAGTTTATTTGCCAAGCGCAATAAATGGACAAGGATTTGTTTTGGTTTAGAGACCAATGGAGAGCCATGTCAACAAATGTGAATTAAAACAAGCAAACGCTGGAGCACTTGGCAGAGAGGCATCAGGATGGTGCAAAAATATACAGTATAACAGACAGAAGGCTATATATATATATATATATATATATATATATATATATAAAATTCATGCTATAAATACTTTCAAAACGCAAACACTGTTTTCATTTAGTTAGTAGCTCTGCAGCTGTAGAGCAGACAGTGTCCATAACTGACTTTTTCAAAAGCAAATGGTAAATACTGTTTGCTGAGGGCTAATATGTAAAACACATGCATAGGTTTAAACACAGAGGGAATTTTAAATACTGATGCTGTTTTTTTTGTTTTTTTTTCCCCCAATTTTATACCAAAAAAAATCCATCAGGGATGATCCTCTCCCCACTTGATAAGACAAGAGGATGTGTGCTCTGCTCTCTCCCCAACAGGAAACACTTGACTCTATCATACCACAGTTTCACACATCAATAACACTGACAGCTCAACTTTCAGTGAGGTAATAACAACCCGGCAGAGTCAGAGCACAACTTCTCAAACAGTGATTAGTGAGGCGCCGGTTTACTCTAATGAGCTGTGGCTAATAGTAAAGTGTGTCAGCGGTGTAACGCTACACCTGCCTGAGCTCTCCCAGGGCTGCTGCTGCTGGGGGGTAGAATAACACACTCACAGGTGGGCTCAGGTGTGTGTGTCTGCATGAGAAAAAGAGAGGTAGAAGCGAGAGGCGGAGAACTGTTAGGAATGCTGTTTTCATTCACCCGCAGTCCCACAGTGCATCTCCCAGACAAACTATCTGTAAGTACAGATGCCACCCTCGGGAGCCCATATGTTGTTTACGAAATCGTCTCTGCAGTGCAAGGAACATGAAATACGTGGCATAACGACTCCGCATCTTGTCGGACCATTTCTTCTCACGCTGTTGGAATCTAAAATCATTTGCATTTTTGTACTGTGGACACCCTGCTAACACTTTGATTATGATGGTTTACAGCAGATGAGAAAAACAGACACAACTGTGAGCAACTACTTGGCTCTTTATGGCAACAAATGGAAGGCTGTGGAGAGTGAACTTGTGACCTGAATTCTACAGTAAAGTCTGTTTGACCATTTGTCCACCTTCTCTGCTTGTTAATGTACATGAATTATGATTTGCCATTTGTTATTTGAGGTCAGTACACTTGAAGTTTTCCATTCATTCATGATTGCTAAATTGGTATTTACTAATGTCTAAAGAGGATCTGAAGAGTAATCAGACCAGGCCTTACAATTTTCAAATCTGATTTTGTGCAGAAGTTCTTCATTTGCGACAAGACCTGATCAGTGCTGCTGCTCACCATGCTACATTAGAGTCCAATGAGGCATTTAGCCACCAGAGCAGTGCCGTGCTGTGCTAGCCAGCTGCGCTCCCCTCAGCTGATACTTACAGGTCGCCTGAGTACTGGAGAGTAGGGAGCAGGTCAACAATTCCTCTCTCTTATCGTGTCTCTAGATCATTAATAGGGGCTTTTAAAACGATCTACGAATGCTGACATCGCAGACGCAAACATGTACGCAGGCGTTTATGCATGTGGCACACCACCATAGATTTCTCCACCCAAGCACAGCATCCACACCTCCTCAAGTATGTAAACAAAGTGATCACCAGGAGGTTCAGTGCTGTCTTCTGTCAAGGTTGTTTGTTTGTTTGGCTGTTAAGGCCCGATGTCTGAGTGGGTTTGAATTCATGGAACTGGATGAAAAAGGGTGGGAGAGAAATACACAAACTGACAAAGACAAAAAAGATGGAGACGGGAAACTCACCCAACGTACCGATTCTAACTAGAACCCAAGAAACTTCTGCACCTGCACTGCACCTGGTCTCCTCCTTGGCTGGACCCCTGTGGTGTGTGTGTGTGTGTACACGTGCATGTGTGTGTTGTAATGACAGGGTGCCATGGCTCCTTGCTGTGTTCTTTCGGGCTATGACTCACAGTCATTGCCGCACCAGGCTGCTGCCTTGACATCACACACACATTGAGCCACCATGGCAGCCAACTCCCACGGAGTGTGTGTGTGTGTGTGTGTGTGTGTGTGTGTGTGTGTGTGTTGTGAGGGAGAGAAAGCAAAAAAAATTACACTGAGAGAAAGGACAAGAACTGATGAAAAATATATTTTTGCTAAAGTTCAAACCTTCCACTCTGATAAAGATGCTTTTTTAAAGGAACCTCTGAAGCTGTTTGAAGGAACACAACCATCTGCGTGCAGCAGCAGGGAAGACAGGAATTGAGATAAAACCTGCTGCTGAGATCAATGAGTCCCTGAGGACTGAAACCATCAGAAGATGCCCCTGTGGATATTCTCTTAATTTTGTCCCAAATGCTATTCAGTCCCCTGCACCCTTTGGTTTCTGTCTAATTTTGTCTATTTCCTTGAGAGGTGTTTAAATGTTGTTTGGCATCAGCATATTAATAGTAGATGCAATTGTTTGAACAGTGCTTTTATGCAGAGCAGGAGGGAGCTTAATAGAGACACAGTCATCAAGAAAAAAAAACACATTTTCAGTGCTGTTTCAACTTTGAATGTATTTATTTGGTCTAGAAAATACCATTAGCCTTGACTTGCTTATGAATGACCTAGTCTGCGTTATGCTCTATTGTATTTTTATTTTTGCTAAATTTCCATATCTCAATTTAACCCAAAACCCCATGCTTTAGTATTACATAAAAAGAACAGCTTGAAGCACAGCTTGAAAAAAAGAAGCCAGAGATGGTTCAGTGCAGCAGCAGGACTTAATGATTAATTTACTAACAGATGACAAGCCTACAGGATATACACACCCCATTGTTGCTGGGTTAGAGATCCCTCTGTCTACACGCAAACACACACACTGAGAGACTCACTGTTAATGATGAACTGGTGTTGTCTGCAGCTAATTGGCTGCTTTGCACTGGCACTAAGTGTGTGTGTGTGTGTGTGTGTGACCGAGAGAGAGATTTTGCTGAGTTTTGTCATGCGTGTGTAGACTCACTGTTGTTTCATCCGCAGGCAGCAAAGTAGTACATGTGTGGGCAGAAAGCATTGCTCATATTAGCATTTCAGTGTGTTTGAATAAATTCACATTTTACAGAGGAGGTGTTGTGAAAGGGTCATGAGGCAGATGGCCTGTAAAAATATGGCAAGTGAATGAAACATTTGAAGGTGCGCTTCGGCTACTGCACTAAAAAATAAATTATTGCTAATATATGAATCTCTAGCCTATGATAGTGGTAACGTTTGATTCAATAACCGAGTTTAAAGATTTTTTACTAATGTTCCTATAAAATCTAATCAAAGAGTGACATTGTAGTGTTTACCTTAGTCAGGTAACTTTTAGCATGTCAACACTTTTTAGCTACTATAGATCATCAGATCCTCTGGGACCATGAAATGTCAAACGCTAATACTTGTTTAGGGCTGAGTGTCAAAATTAAGCACTGCTACTGCTACACACAAATGTGGCAGTGGTAAGAGGTCAAAGGTGAACACCACTGATTTGACACATCATTACAGATCTTGGGGAGTAATACTGTAAGTGTAGGGGGAAACAAGTTGTACAAAGTCTGTTGAATTGGAAGTGATGCTTGGATCTGAAGACTTTGGGAATAGGTGTGTGGGTTTTCACAAAAATCTCTGGTTCTGCTGAGTCCATCATGAGTCAGACAATGTTATATAGCGTGCAATGCTGAATCTGTAGAGTGCTTGTTTATGTAGTCTTTGTACTTTTCTGTGCTTCTGCTCCTTTTTAATTACAATTATAAAAATACAGAATAATAACCCTATACAGCAGATAAAGCTCTAAACGTGACAGAATCAAACAAGTTTCACCTCAAGTGTAATCCAGTATTTATCACAATCTTAATCAACCCAGCTGAATACAGAGATAATAATCAGACAGCAAAGAGCAGGGTGCAGGGAAGCACCCTCGGGCCAAAAGGCATCTTCTGTAAAATTATCCAACCACATTTATCAGATCCACCATGTTAAACACTATTGCAACACAGCAGCACACTGTACTTTCCCAGGCTACCTGTAAAGCGTTGGAAAATCATCAACCTGCTGTAGAAAGTACTGTATGCATGGTAAACACAGGCATGAATCAGAGGACTGCAGCTCGAGTGCATAAAAATGAAAAATAAATACTGGTACATTTGAAATGGAAACATAGGAGAGGAGACAGATACTGAGGGGAGACAGGTCATGTGGGGTGAATCTGAAACATACAGTGCTTTCTCTTTGACCTGGCAGAGGCTTCACTGAGGTCAGCAGGTGATGAATGAGAACGAATGAGTGAGAGGTGGTGGGGAAAGAGAGGGGAGGGAGAAGGAAAAAGAGAAATCCGTGCATGTGCAGAGAGAGAACTGTGTGTGTGGCCGTAAAGGAAAATCAGCCCTGGGTTGATGACACTTGTTGCTTGTTGCCAAATACAGCAACCCTGATGAGAGAGAGTCAAACAGTTGCAAGAAGGTACACAGACAGAACACAAGTTATGCAGACACTGTCGCTGGCCAAGCCACAACATTAGACACACACACACACACACCTAACCTCACCTTTTCTTAAACTTCTCCATGATTCCTAATGAAAGCTCTCTCATTATGTGTATGTATGGCTACTTAGAGCCGCCTCGGTGCAGACTAATGATACCTATTTCAACTACTCTAAACTCTGACACCAAAGACTCGGGCTGTAAATCATTGGCAGCTCATTGCGCTAATTAATAAAGCCGCGCCAGACTTTGTGACTCTGACTCTCACAGAAAAACCTTCAAAGTCAAACTTGATTATTAAAATGACGGCAGTTTGTCTTTGCTGACTCAGCAGCAGAGCGCAGGAGCTCTGTGGGTATTTTAAATGTGTTTACACTTGTGAATGTGTGTGCATGCGTTTGTCTGAATGTGTGCATTTGTGGCCTGGGGGAGGGAGGGGGTGGGGGGGTGCAGGCCAGGCCTTGCCTCTCAGTGGGAATGCACCCCTTGTAACTGCTGAGGTCAAAGCCAGATGACCCCCAGGCTACCAGGGGTCAAGGGTCACCCGTCCTCAAGAGAGCCAGTGGCGACACCCCAGACCTACAGGCTTGACTCAGCAGTGTGAACACTGCATCGAACTTGACAGCCCAACCAAGGTAGAAAAAAATAATCATTCATCCCAGCAGATTTATTAATTGTATAAATTGCACCAAGTAGGAGCAGGTCTGCTGAATAATCAGCTCTGAGACCCTTCACATGGACTCGTGCCCTCTTTGCAACTTGCCCGGCTCATTTATCCCGCTATTAGCCCGAGGACACAACACAGAGTGACCTCAGTTCACCACAACCAAAACAAAGACACTCACAAGGTCGCGTGAGTTACATTAAACGGTTCTGAAATGTTTTGGAGCCAACAGAAAATACAGAGGTAGCAGTTTCCTGTTTTCCTGCCAACAGTTCTCAGAGATTTAAAGGTCTCATTCCAAAACATTGGAATATGTATTGGTTTATATTTTTAAAGGCAGAGACAGAGTTCCATTTTTATACTATTTATGGCCAGTCTTTTATTCTGCAATAGCCATTTAATGTATCTTCATTCAGAAATTATCTCTCTATATAATAGCATTTATTGGTAGCGGTGGCAGAGTCAGATTCCCAGCCTATGCACGCACAGGAGATTTCTTTTTGAGGAAGATCCTGATGAAGCCAGTTCACCGAAACATTGATGTTGTTTCTTTCCAGTTCTTTTTTTGACTTCTGTCTTTTTAAATGTGAGTTTGTTTTACTGCACTTTAAACTGATGACTACTGAAATCTTATGGATTACAACTTAAAGATAAGATTTGTAACATTAAGATTTACACTCCTATCATTATTATCAATTAGTGGGTGTCTTATGTTGGAAAACGACCTAAACGGACTTATTTTGAATGACCTTCAACTGTCAAAACTCAGAAACACAAAGGAGGGCTACTTAATTGCCGTCATGTGCTAACTCAATTTGGAAACGCCCTCTTGCAAAAGTCAATTAAATTAAGCACAATTTAAAGTGTTTTGTCAGAGACTAAATAGGTCAGCTGTTGGTTTGATGGATGTGCATTTCCTGCCAACCAGCTCCCAGTCCAACACAAACCCATACATCATGTTAGATTATGTCTCGCTTTCTGTGCCCTGCAACTCTGACACCTCCACTATTTAAACTGTTCGCTACCAAGTAGTGTCACATTCATACGTCTGCAGCTTTTAAAGTCACATTTGTGTGCCGGCCAACAGTCTGCTAATCACATCACAGCCCTCTAATGTTGTTACTGAGCGCCCTCCAAGCCCAGTTTTATGCATAGCTAATCTTGTCATTTTGAAATAAAAAGACAAGGTTTCACTCATTAATTCACTCCTGCTCCAGTCTGCACTCGAACCAAGACCACCTAGGAATATTTTCGAGTAGATCGTTGCTGCAGCCATCCAAGTGGAATAAAGACACCATTCATTGACTTACTGGCCCGATTACTGTTGACTTAGGCAGAGGGGGGACGAAAACACCAAAACATATGCTGATTTAGACTGCCTGACAACCTCCGGCCCTGCCTGAGTGAGTTTAAATGTGAGTCCAGGGTAAGCTAAATACAATTTGTGGATGCTATCCATTTCATATGAATTAGTTCAAAAGCACTAATGCATAAAACGGCATTCCCTAATACTCAAAAGGCAGGAAGAAGAATGAATTCTGTCCATAATCCTCTCTTCTTTGACCTTCCTACTGTATTGTGTGATCCTTTTTAAGTGTGTGTGTAAACCTCTCCAGTCCTGCACAGTTTGTCCCTCACACCCTCTGATCCTTTGTTTACTGCAGATCATCACTTAATGCTCAACTGTGTCCTGCAGAAGGTCTGTGCTTGTTATTCACACCCCATTGATTCACAATGAAACCCAACGTTGGGCCAAGCACACGGTCCATATAGCAGCGCAGCCAGTCTCTCTCCAGGCCCAGAGGGGGGGCTAGATATAGAAAGGGGGGAGGAAAATGGCCCTTGTGGATAACATAAGGTATGGCCTGTTTGCCCCTTCTAGCTCCACATTACCATGTAATGCTCTGTCAGCTGGCACAGCCTGAAGGGAGGAGGGTATCACAAAAGAGTGCCAGAGAGTGTTCTAAAGTTATCTAGAGAATCTTAATCAGTTTTGGATGCTCCTATTGCCTGTCAATCCTTGGAGGTCAGATAATGGTGATTGTTGTTCAAATTCTGGGATGATGTGCATTTATTGCATTATTTTGTGAGTAGAAAATTTGTTCACACCTGCACATCGACTGTGTAGAATTTTCACTGTTAAAGTCCCAGAGGTTATATTAAGTGTAGGCCAATATCTGTGGCTCTGTCTTGCTTTCTTGGATTTCTTTGGGTTGCAAAAGATTACAGCAGCATGAAATGGTGGTCTTATATATTTCCTTTCATACTACAGTTCCCACGCACTAACCAGTTTGCTACTGAAATACAAGAACAACTTTTCCATGTCTTTTAAATGGATCATAAACTTGTGGTGATGTTGACTTTTGCTCTTTGACAACAAAAGTAGCTTAGTTTCAGCTTTCCTTTAGCTTGTTTTTAGAACCACATGGTGTTGTTCGAAATCGTTAAAAGTCGAGGACTGAGTTTATAAATCAACCCGTGAAGCGACATTTGCTTAATTATCTAGACAGCTACACCTAAAAAAAAAAACTAGTGAGAAATGAGGAAACTACTTTTGTTCACTGTCAGAAAACAAGGACCCATTGTTTCAAAAAATACTATTAATTTCCAGTGATAAATGTTTTATGCCATGTTTATTGTAACCGTTGATGTTGCAAGCAACCCAGACACGTTCACAGATCAGAAGAAGAGGTCACTCACAATGATTACAAAACTGAGGGGGCTGAATTATGCTAGCTTGATTAACCTCGTTTGCCGAGTGACCGATGATTCGTGCACACGCACATACATGCTCTCCCTTGTGCACAGCCTGTGTATGTCTTTCTGTGCATGAATGTGTGAGTGTGTGTGCAACTGCTCGCTGTTGCAGCAGCTGCTCATTGCCGCACTGTGGAGTGCGTGGCCCCCGTAGCTCGCTGTTTAATGTAAATATAACAGCCAGGACCAACAGGCCATTTTTACACTAGCGCCTAAACCCCTCCAGAGTCTGATGGCCGTAATGCATAGAAGCCAACCATGCATCCATCACATCAAGCACGTCATTTATTTATAAAGCATTTGCAACAACAGGTTAATTACAGGTGAAGTCCGTGAGAGAACAGATTCCACATCACCCACAGCCCGAGGGACTGTCGGCCAACATCAGCCACATATTAAGGGAGGAAGTAAGTAATGTGGTTGCAAGTTTGGCACAGCTCTGAGAGAGTAGTGATGTAGTCTTGTATAGTGAGCTCATTAATACAAAGAGCTGCTGCACATTAACAAGTGTTGCTCCAAATTTCTGCAGAGCCCAGGATTAGTCAGCCCTTTGTTTTCTAATCTGTGCATTCTGGATTAAGATGTCGTGATGTTTATTACGTGATTTACTGTAATGCTGACTACAGGGCAAGAAGAACAAAGATTTAACGTATTGTTCCTATCAAACACACAAGTGTCTGTGTTCTCCCACCAGTAATAATATGTCACCATCACATACGTATCACATCTGTCTTCATGAAATGTGTTTATTTGGCAAGAATACACATATATGAGCAGTTTCCTTCCAAAATAAAATACCCCAAGTTTCCTTACTCACAAGCACTTGAGTAACTGTTATTGTACTATTTCTATTTCTTATGGTAACAGTTCTCTGAATGAACCTGGTAAATCAGGGTAAGGATTAAGAGAGAGTTGATGTTTCTCAAAGGGTTCATTCTATATGCATGATCATGACACAAGCAATGTTCACTTTTTCAAAAATCTAGTACATCATGTTTATATCTTGTTGACAAGGCACTTTTTATCACACCAGCCTGTGACACATGTTGGACTAAAGCATGTAGAATTTACTTACATTTCACACATCAGTGTCCACATCAGACTAATCCATCCAGAGATCAAGTAATTAGTGGGTATATGCAGGTTAAGAGCCAACCTGTTATCTCTGGGGGTGTATTTGCTTGTGAGCCTTGCATCAATAATATCCTTTCCTCCGCCACACCCTGTTCCTGTGGTCTTGTTGGGCCCAGTTACTGGTGTTATGGTGTCAGATAATCATATCTTTGAATTGGCAAAATGTCAATATCACGCCATGGTGTTTCATTCCCCAGCTACTTTGTTCAAAAATACTGATCAAGAGAAATATTTCATAAATGATATCCATGATTTATCTGAGGTTTGCTGCTGTATACTCGGTTTTCTGACCTCTTGTGGAATTACCTCATTGTCTTATTTCCAACAAATCAAAGCTACACATTAAACTGAATACTGTGTGAAAGATGTTGTTTTAAGACGCCAATGTGTTTGTACCCTTAGACGCTGATAGAGACAGGCTGTCTTATAATGACTGCATACACTCAATATTCCAGTGAGTTTTCAACCTTTAATTTGATGACCTTAGTGGCACTTGAATGCCAAAATCCCCACAGTTTCAGTGCCTGTTTTCCCAGTGGGACACGCCGAGCTGGAAGAACAAACCCTGTTCACTTTTAGCGTGCCCTTTCTGCACGACTGGGCCGAGCCTTTCACATTATGGTGAAACACTTTACATCGACCATCTGCCAGACGCAAGACACAGACAGACAGACACGCAGAGAGACAGCTGTGTCTGAACTTGGGTGACTTTTTTGTTTGTCCTGTAAAAGCCCATCAGTCTCAGCTTGTAACTGTCAAACTGCAGCTTTACTCAGCCTATGAGACATAGAAACAGTTACGTGCACCTGTAGCAATGATAATTTATTTTAACATATCGTCAATCTGTGCCACAGTTTTACCTCAATATCTCAGACCATAGATAAACTTAACAGATATACTGCAATGTTGGATTTATGCTCATACACACCTGCTGTTATGATTAATTCATAGGAAAGGAAAGAATACAGAGGATGCTCTCCCTCTCATTCTCAGTGGTTTATTATGCGTGCTATAATGAAATGAAACATTTTAGAATATGTTCTTTAGCATATGACCTCTTTTCAGACTAGACATCCTGCATTAGGATAATGCGCTGACCTCGCTCAACACAGTGGCTTTTACACAAAATCATTTGTGATGGGTTCACCAGCCTCAGCCTCACTGGACTATTCATCTAATTCACCATGTCCGTTCAGTAAAGGCAGAAATGACCAATCTAGACAAATATTACTGAACCATTTCAAATCCCCACATCATCATCAAATCACACACATAAAAATTAGTTTTACCGCATGACATCATCACATCATCTGATCGAGATCACCAGGGTGACGCCTCAGGTTTACATCACCATGGTGACTTATCAATGATGTGTATGCAACCGCGGTGTTTGTGGCTGGCATGTTATTGACATCAGCAGCGTGACACGGTAGGAACAGGCCCGGCATGGATCAGAGCATAATGCAGGTTTGTGTAAACCACATTTACACGAGCCCAGCCCCTCACTCATGCACGCATAAAACTAACATTCACACGGCTCTGTGGTAAACACAGGGATACACACTTAGAAACAACAGAAAAGAACCTGCACAACTAAATAAACAAAACAAAAAAAGGTGTAAAGAAAATTTGATGTCATTATTAGGTCCAAAACTGTTTTGATGTGGTTGTGGTTATGGAGAAACCCAATATCATAAATTGAAACTGGTTTATTCTTTGTGAGAACTATAAATGTTTAAAGGATAAACAATGCTAGGTAAGGCCAGTCGACAAACTTACACCTAGAGGGGAAGCCTTGAATTCACCCATTTTTACATGCACAGAGAAGATTTCCATGAGTCCTCAAGTTGAAGGCTAAGTCAGACACAAAGGAAGCTAATTAGTGGTCAAAAAAGTTTCTCCCCATCCCCAGACCTGCATCTGCTGGGCCCCACACAGCATTCAGGATGAGCTATCCACCGAGGACCAGGACGCACATAACCAGACCTTTACAGAATGACACTTCATTGTCACTGGGTCCAGGAGTCTTCTAAATTCCCGAAATATGCCGAGAGCCTGAATGTCTTTTAGGTCTTAGGTTTTTAATGAGGCACGGTCCACAAAAATGTGACTCAGTTTAGTCATTTTCCAGCAATGGAGATGAATGGATATAATAGCCCTGTTTGTGTCCCATATATACAGGAGCCTTGTCCACATTATCCTGTAGATTATACAAAGAAAATGTGCAGACGGCAAGCACTGTCCAAAGCCCTCCTTCCACTGACATGACACCTTATGTTGCACAGTTACTTGATGCCCAGCGCCTAGTACTGTACAATGCCCCCATCCCCAAATCTCAATATTCAGTTTGTGATGCCAGTCCTACCATAACCAAAGGACCAAGTTTTCTTTTACAGCCCTTATGTTGTATTTTTAGCTTCTAGACATTTTGCAGATACTTATATAAAATGTCTTCAACACGCTCCACGTCCTGCTGCACCTCTTACTGGATATACATTACAGCAGTCTATCTAATCACTAAATGTCTCCTCCCCATCCCTCCATCCTAATAATATACAGACTGAGCCATAGCCTTAATTTGACCCCAGTCGGCCTCAGCCCCCACCTCCGCCTGTACCGCCCGAGATGATGCGGGACAGTTGAGAACAATAGAGAAGTTTTATGAAGCCGTGTCTGTTCCATCTCTTTGTTTATATCCTCCCACTTACGTGAATGTGATGGATCATATCTCAGTGTCAAAACAAATTAAGTTCCGTTGTTGTCACTGAGTCCTCTCAAAAGCAATGACTCATAAACTGATCGAGTGATCACGTAAATCTTCAGTTTAAGTAAATAAAGTCCAAATATAGTCGTGAGATTTAGGTCACTGTGGCCACATCGAATGGTAGCAGAAATACAAAGTTAGCGACCAGCTAGTGAATATAGTGGAACATCTAGCAACTTATGGGTCTAATTTGCATCTGCCTGAGCTTGATTAGAAAAGAAAGTTTAGTTAAGTGGACACAAATGTGGGAAATTAGTACTGTTAGCTAACATGTTCACCATACTGTATCACTTTGTAAACTAATGTGTGTTTAGAGCTTGTTGTGCTGTTTTACTAAAGAACTCATACAGAGACATATGGATGGCTCTTGGCGCCCATGCTCATCACTTCACTGACCAACACACACTCACATCTGCAGACTCTCCTCAGACTGAGAGATTAATCTAGGAGAGAGGTTGAGTTGAGAGGTTTTGGTGAGCGCCATTCTGAAATTCTCTCTGCTCACCCCCCTGGAGTCTCATTAAACCCAGAAGGGCCTCAGTTGGAAGCAGGATGATCTCAGTAGCTTTTACAATACACACATGACACACAGGCTCGTAATATTCTTTCTCCTCTTGTCAGACACACACTCCTCTTTGAGGTAAGTATATAAAAACATTAATTGCAAGCTTTCACGCAGGATAATCTCTTGAGCATATCTGCCCAGCAAGGACATATTTTGTGGACAGCTGGAGGATGAATCATCGAGAGAGAAAATAACAGGATGAAACAAAGAGTTTAGGGGAAAAAGAGAGAGCAAGCGAGACACAGATCTCATTGCAGAGGATATTCAGAGACACAGTTTTGTGAATGGATAAAGAAGAGCTGCACGTGTTCTTCATGTCAGTTGTTATTTGGCAATTCGAGCACAGGAAAGACATTACAGCTTTTGATTTCAGTTGACCTCGTAAATAAATTTCTGTCCTGGCCAGTGTTCATGCTCACGAACAGAAATCAGTTACGGGGAACATTTGAAGTTTTAACTCTCAATGATCCACTTACAAATTTGAATATATGGTTTTTAATTGATCCCAGACAGTTTTTATGTCTTTTTTAGAATCGATCAGAAAAGGATCATTGAGGTTGTACTTGCTGCAAGCAATAATGTTTGTATAATTTTGAAATTTAAAGATGCTCTTGTGCAACTTTTCCATATGATATGATATAGTGACATTCCTGTCAGTCGCTAGCTGTATTTTGGGTTTAGTGCTAGTTAGCAAACATTAGCATGCTACCAAGCTACATGTATATGCACTGTACATATTTCGTTATTCACGATAGAGAAAATAGTAGCACAGCGATAGAAGCAGATGCCGTGTGTCTGAGTTTGCACATGCACTAGCAGGTATATGCACATATGAGTGCATGTGCTCTAAGTGCTCAACACAGAGAGAGGCTGTTCTCGTGTGGGGCCCCTCGTCCCTCCCCATCTCTACAAGTCCACATGTGTTTCATTAGCAGGCAGGCCCATTGGACCGTAGAATTCCAATGGCGGCTGGCTCTGTGACAGTAACGCTCGAGGTTAAGAAGGAAAAAAATGACAGGCATCAGAGGAATCACCTCTTGTTTTCTCTCCATTTTCTTGTGTGTTTTTTTTACAAGCCTCTCAAGATCTCTTCCCTCCACATTTTCCTGTGTCTCGCTGCATGTAGATTCTCCCGTCTTTGTATCCATCTTTCATTTGTCTCTCTCATATAGTTCATTTTTATTTTTGACTCTGGTATGTACAAAAATTCCTCCTGGCTCTTCTGTGTCTCATTCTGTATATGTTTTTCTCACCACCTTCCCTTCCCCTCCATCTGCTTTCCTCTCCTCCCTCACTTTGTTTCTGTTTCTGTTGTCACACCACGTTCTTGTCTCAGAGCTCAAAAGCCGCAGCACTCCCACAACAGCAAACACTTATGAGACAAGAGCTGCGGCTTAAAACAATGGTCGCTCGTTCTGGGACAAAATAACTACTCTACGCGCACACAACCTCTCTCTCACACACACACACAGTACCTCAAAATATGGCTGCACTCCCACACTCTGACACACATACCCATGGCCCTGCAATTTATCATTAAAATTTATGTTAGCTTTCGTTAATTTTCCAGTCTCTTTCCTCTCCATCAACATGACAATCAAAATTAGAGGTGACATGACAGGTCGCGACCTGCATCCCCTCTGATGCCCCCCTGAACCCGACACCCTCCTTAGGTGACTGGCTTACACACACACACACACACAGAACCTCTGGGTGCTATGGTGAGCCCTCAGGGACCGTTTCATTTCTCTCACGCAATCGAACGTGAGCTTAGCTTGGCCCTTTTGCATTCAGTTATTGGCTGTCTATGGATAAGTGTCAGTTTGACCAGAGGAAGATAAAGTACCCTTTACAACTCCTCAAATGACTTTCTAACAAGCACAAGTTTATTTAGTTATAAAGTCATTACTTCACTGTTAATGTAAAAAGAACTGCTCATTTGAAATCTTGTGTCCAGCCAGCTAATGAATCTGAACTAAAA
Source organism: Lates japonicus (assembly GCA_033238685.1). NCBI lineage: Eukaryota > Metazoa > Chordata > Actinopteri > Centropomidae > Lates > Lates japonicus. The sequence continues at coordinate 22,246 of BRZM01002117.1, forward strand.
TTCATTTTACTTTTTAGCTTTGTTTTGGTTGTCACCAGCCCTGAAGGAAACATCTGCGCGTTAGCTGCTATATGCTCTGCTACATTCACCAGGTGGTTGCTAACTTCTTGTCTGTCTGTTTCTTTGATACAGGGCAACTAGTGTACAATACGCCTACTGCCGGAAACAAGGCTCATCAAAGCTATCAGAGTGAACATATGGTAAAAGTCGAGGGCTATAAACCAAAACAACAGCTGAAAGATGCTAAAACGCTTAAAAGAGCCGCACAGTTATCACTATCATACTATCAGTATCATCAGTGATTCCTGAGATAGTAGGATTCTGTACATGCATGGAAATAGAGAGTCGTTTGTTCAGAAATGGAAACATTAGGCCACACAGTCAAGTATAATGCTGCTTAGCTGTAATTTTTCACCTCGATGCTGCTGCTGCTTGAATTGCAATATCGCCCACAAGACATCGAGTCATTGGGCTAAACTTGGCTAATCTGGAAACCTGAACACCCAAAACTAAATTACAAGCAGAGATGAGCCTGTCTGACTCTTCTGGTAAATAGGAAAATGGTACATTCATGAAACCAAACTATTTCTTCAAGTCTGGCCTTGCTTTTGCAACATGCATGATTCTTTAGTAAACACTGGTTGCACTGTGTAGAGTTGAAGTTATATATGCTATAATGTGTAACCAGAAAAAGAAAAACAGCAACAGCAAACTGCTCAAACACTAGTCCTCTCATCTTGCGTCTACTTGAATGAATCTTATCCACAGACTCATGTGGGTATTATGCTTTTTTTTCCACACTACTATTGATGATGTTTAGCTGAACCCATCACCGGTCTAAACGCAATCCCTTTAACAGATACACACGGGAGTTCTAATTGAAAAGTAGGAAGAGTAAGGAGGTAAAATTTCTGAAGACTTTACAAGTGTGGTGACGCATTGTGCTGCAGTTGACCACCTCCTCACCAGCAGGTCTGGTTCCCATTACAAACTGCTAACAGCCAGCTCTCCTCTCTGCTACCTCCTCCCTCATGTCTTTGTCCTCAGCTGGCATCTTTTGCCAAAAAACACTCATCTCGTCAAGTATTTCACTCAAGGCATAGACTTATGTCCCGGCGTAAAATGTCAGCCAATGGGATACCCGCATCATGCTGTGCCATAAACAGCATTATTAATCAGAGCCGTGTGATGGTGACTCATGAGTGTTTTTCCATAAGACAAACCTGGCGCTGGAGTAGTTGGTATTGCATACCTTGATGATGTGTTTGAAGCTTCAACTTTGCTGGTTCACTGAAGAATTAACTGAAAAAGATGTTATGGTGGACAGCATGTGGCTCCAGCAGACATGAATAAACAAACAGCATAAGTGCCTTCTCCACTTTTTTCTTTTCTTCTTCTCCTAAGCTTCAAAGACAGGATGTGACACAGTACATACCACTAAGCTACAGCAAATCAAACCGAGGGGATTTTAACACAAGAGAGATTACTGACAAGAGAGGATGTGGTCACAACATCGCCTCTCTGAAACAAAATAGTGTTATTCCACAAGGCTGCCTGAATGACGTATGTATTGACGTTTGCAGTGCTGCTCGAAAAGGATGCTTTTGTCTGCAGAGAGTTTAGTCGCTTGGGGACATGGGATGTTTTAATTTTCAATGCATAGTATTCCAGTATGTTGCTGTTCTTGCATGACTCTGCATTATGTCCTGTTGAGAATGTGCACCACATGGAAGAGTCTCAGCTCTTTCTAACAGGTTGAAATATCTCATCAACAATTGCATTGGTTGCCATAGAACTTGTAATAAGACCATCATGATCCCCAGATGAATCCTTCTTTTTGGTGATATTTCATCTTTCCTCTGAAGTCACCATGATGTCTCATATCCTAACAACTTGATGATCTTTCTGACTTTTCATCTTAGCACCACTAGAGGTGGTCAAACTACTTCAACATCTGCTGGATGGTAAACTTAGCAAACACTCGTGGTCATTTAGCATCACAAGGTCCAGTATCTGCAAAACTAATAACACTCTCATCGGCCCAGCCGATCTGTATGTTTAGCGCTAATTAGCACATGTTACATGCTGGACATACTAAATGACGATGGTGAACATGGTAAGAAAAGGCAGGTAAAGCATTAGCATGTTACACATGCTACTCATCAGCAAGTTGGGCATTGTCATTATTAGCATTTAAGCATGCGTCACCAAAATTAGCTTTTAGCCATAATAGACTCACAGAGCATGGCTGTAGACTTAGCCTTGTTTTTCCTTTTTCTAATAATGTTCCATCTGACTTGCATTATTTTTATCCAAAGTTAGAAATACAGGTTACATAACCAAACTGATTTGGTTTTGTTGTTCCTGATTGTTCAGTGTTTGTGGGATATTAGGAACATTGAGAGATGAAATGAAAATGAACATCTTGTCTGACTTTCCTCAGCTCTGTTTTCATGATGCCGTGACTGCCACCAAGGCAAAGTTAGGTTTTGCTGTGGTCACCACTTCACACACACTCAGCTGGAGTTCGTGCTTTAATCATGTGCTGGTGAACATTACAGTTGGTGGCTATCCAATCATGCGTACTCTAATGCAAATTAGTGTTGTCATTGGTGGCAGCGCTTTGTCTGTTTGCATGTTTGATGCAACCAATTCAAATTATATTCATTAAACATCTTCTTGTTTCGCAGCTGAACACACGCATGCAGAGGTGAGGATGTGCAACTGAAGCCATTGAATTTGACGACAGAGGTCCTGATGTTACATTTAACATGCACGCACCTCTGTTTCTCATTACATACTCAGCTGGGGATTCTCAAGAAAACAGTGAAATAGTGTAATTACAAAACTTTTCCGGCAGGTTAATACACAGGTTAATGAACTGGAGCAAAGCCACAAGTTAATGTTCTGTAATAAATGCAAATAAAGACCCCACTTTGCAGAGTTTCCTAAAATTGTCTTGAGGTAGGAAGGATGTTTGCACGAATTGCTTGCCCATATCATCTCCTGCTGCCCCCTTTAAGAGGGTGGGCCGACCACCCCTGCCTCATTACCTGCAGGGCTTTATGGTGAAAAGGATGTGGTCTGCTTAGCCAAGATTTACTAATGTTTTCCCCCCAACACAGTGTGCAGACTCCAGCTGTGGGCACAGGCACACAAGTTCATGTAGTTCTGCATGTAGGTACACACACGTGCGATTAGTAACACTGACCCTGCAGTCACCTGTGGAGCAGGAGGAGGTGTGAAGAGACAGCTTATCAAAAGAAGATAAAAACCAAAGTCAGAAAGGGAGAAGGTGAGGGAAGTTAGATGTGCCACCATGTCCTGACCCACATGATCTTATCACAGGTAATCTCATACATCACAGAACATTATTATTCATCTCTGAATGTATGTTTATCAGCAGGAGTGGGCGTGAATGAGCTAGCAGCTATTAGATGCTGTGCCTCTGCATTACAGGATGGTCATAGCAGGGTCAGCCAGCAGTGTGTGGGCAGACACAGGGATATAATTCATATCCCCACATTAAGGGCCACTCCTATAACAAGAGTTAGACTGTGAATCAGGGTGTCACTGGGCATTTCCTCGCTCTTTCTCAGCTGAACTAAGAGTGGGAGAAAGACACAGAACACATGAAGGAGGTAAAAAGGGTAAAAGTGGTGGAGAGGGCAGAAGAAAGGGGACTGAAGCGGGAGCGTAGGATGTGAAAAATGGAACAGAGAAATGAGGAGTGCGGTGTGGGAAAGAAAGGGGGGAAAAGACACAGATATGATTAGTGCATAGCCGTAGCTCTCTTTGTAGCTTGTCCAGGCCTTCCCCTTATCTGGGTTGGTGCCACATTCCAGACAAATGCAGCACTATGTCTCCTCTCTCTGTCTCTGAGATGCTGCTAATGCAGCCATTATCTCTGTGATTTGGTGATAGGGGATGTCCAGCAACTCTCTTTCCAGTTAATTACAGGCTAGCTAACCTCAGCCAGGTCAGTGTAACTCAGCCGTCCTGTCAAGTGGTCTAGCTGAAGAAAGTAAGTTTGTGATGAATGAGGAAAAGTTGCTTCTTTTGCCATTGATGGTCACATATTTCATCTCAAGGGCACAAAGAAATTTGTTTGCATTGCAGTTTTCACATGACAGCAACTAATCGCTATAAACTCCCTGAATGTGAATTATTAGCAGCAATTTGTATGAATCACCACCAATGTTACCAAATGCCTGACGATAACTTTTGAAACAGCTGAGAAATGGAGCTCAGTGGGAAATGTGGGCTCTGTGCAGGAATACAATCAAGTTAGAGCTCATCGCTCATTCCCAGGATGGTGGTTTGTCTGAGTGACAAACGTCTGGTTTGATTCTTGGGATGGAGGAGGAGATAGAGAAAGAGAGAAACAGGGTCAGACAGGTGGAGGCGAATAAATTATCCACCAAATAAAAATGATTCATGTTAAATACAGAGTAAGAAAGAATGAGAGACAGAGAGAGAGATAATGGACTAATGGACTGGGGTGTGCAATAAGTCTGCAGGTAGGGTTGATGCTATCTCTCTAGCAGGCATTTTCCTCACTACAGTAGACAGTAAATCACTCACTGACTCAGAATTGCCTGAGGATATTGGCCTTTCACAAACGCTAAATCTTCTAGGTCAAAATGTGTTCAGAGTAACGTGTATGTACAGTTTGAAAAACCTGACGTGTGTGCTTAGCTGTGTATGTTGAAAGTCTGAATTTCTCGCTAAGTGGTAGATGAGAAGATTGATACCACTCTCACATCTGTGCGCTAAATATGGAAGGAGACGTTAGCTTAGCTCTCTCCAAAAGTCTAATACACACCTACAAACACCTCAAGCTAGCTTTGAACACTAATTAACACACAAACTGAAATGTAAAAGGACATGCTCACTGAGTGTATTATCAGTGACATTATTTTCTGTAGTCGTCCATGAAAAAACTAAAGCCTCAAATGGCTGAAATGGAACTCCACTGGGTGATTACCATGAAAAGTTCAGTCTCTCCAGTTTGTTAATCGTCCACACATCGGCTGAGTTTCCATGGTCAGTCATCAAAAGGAAGTGAATGGACTTCCGCTGACTTGCTGATGGTGTTGCTTGCAGTGAGAACACAGAGTTCAGCCTTGTGTCCAGCCGCCTCTTTTTTTTTTTTTTTTAGCTCGCAGTGTTAATCAGATACTTGTGGGAAGTGTAAGTTTTGTTGTCGCAAAGTGACAACTGGAAATCTCTTTGAAGAGCAGGGATCTTGTTGGAAAGTAGTTCGAGAAAGAATATCACACTTGAGCTCATTTTTAATGCGCTCTTTGGTAAGTGTTTGGACTGTGGAGAACAACCAAAAGGCAAAAACTGTAGCACTGTACAGAGATTCACCACAAGGTTCTGGCTCCGGACCAGCCCTCACTGTAACACATAAGTGAGTAAGGACACAGCTGGGTGACCAACATGTATGTGTTTTTTCAAGAGCCATGACTTGCAGGAAAGAGTTGTGAAAATGCTTTTCACATTGGCCCAGACCTCCTGCTGGTTTTCTGAGTAAGTGTGGAGAGGCTCATTGCAGAACACTTTGGAAGGCAGTATTTCTTCCTTTCAGTCAGCTGTGAACGTTTAACTCCTGCCCAGAAACCTCTCTATCTCAAAATGAACTTAAAAAAAAGACGGAGAGAATAATTAGGTGGGAGGTGGATAGAGAGAGGATAATTCAGAGCAAGAGAAGGGGGGGTGGGGGTGGGGGGGTATTGATAAAAGAGAGAAAAATTAAAGTGGAAAATACAAGAAACAAGACTGTGAACTTTTTATTGCTTTGATTTAAGAGGTGGTTATCAGTCCAGTGAGAGGAGGATGTGGTTTTTACAAGACAGAGCAGTTAACGTGAGCTGGATACCTGAGAGTACTTTAAATCAATAAAGAGATGTTTGTTACAGAGTACAGAGGATGAGGATACTGCTGAGGACACAAACCTCCTGGATCGTGAAGGTGGAGCTGACTGATATTAGATCAGAGTTAACAGGCTCTTAAGTAGCAATAAAACATGACACATATAATACATGATTCAGCAAACTGCGCTATGGATCATCTGGTTTGTTTTTACTTTCGAACTTCAACTCATCACATTCATCAACAAAAAGCTGTGATGCACAGAAAATATTTTGTAGGGAAGAAATGAGCCGGCGAAAATGAACGCCAAACCATAAACAATCACACAGACTGATAGTGGTACAACAGATTCATGTAACATGGCAGCACGCACGTAGCAGGGCTGGGTAAGACATACAATGTCAGCTGTGCTTTCTCTATGTGTTGTTTTATGGCTTCACCATTCATCTCCCCATGCACACAACTATGCACTACCATTTGTCTCTGTTATGTTGGAGGATGTCATAAATCTGACCGCTGAGACTGTGCGCGCACGTATGTGTGTGTGTTTGCATCTCTGGTTTAAGTTACAAAACAGACATGATATGACTAACTGTGTTTTCTCGGGTGTTTGGGATCTTGTTTTCTCCACTTACATTGGCCCTATCAATGGGTTGCCTGGCAACACCTCAGCTAGGAAGAAAAACCCAAACAGGATTATTCACATTTGTCCATTCAAACACTGCTTTGTTTTAATGATGCTGAGGCCCATAATTGTTTTAAGATGCGCTCATGTTTTCTTGCCATCTTGAGAGGCTTAACAACGAATATCCTGCAAGCTTTAAGGAGCACAGAGGGATTTGGGGAATGAGAACGGAGGAGTTTTGTTGGAAATTAGAGAGCAACTAGATAAAGTGCTATAGATCAGACTGATTGGTAGCAGGAAATATAAACAGATATGGCACTTCTTTAAACCTAAATCCTCGCTTGACAAAACTGCGGAGCATAATTGCTGCTTGAAAAGCTTGAAAAAGAACTTGGTGAACTACTGTAGCTGGCAAGCTAACCGCTAACTGCTGAGCTTGAAGCTTTTTGCTTTTTTCTGTGCTGTTTACTCCTTGTATTTTGTTCATTTCATTCAAGAGGGGAAAAAACTCTCCAAGCAAGTGAGCTTGCTCAGTGTTACTTAGCAGTTACTCAGTTAGCCACTTTGATGGTTGGATTCAACATAGCTAATGAGCTACGATAGCTTTCTCCCTTTTAGAGTCTGATTTGCCGTTCCCCCAAAGGTCAGCACTGTCAGGACAGTTTTTAGTGCAAAGAAACCTGACGCGGTAGATTTCACCGACTTCACTTCACCCCTGCAAGCAAATCTCTCAGTTGTGCCTGCTCTACTGAAATTAATTGATTTTGCCACAAAATTTTGCCATTTTCAGTGCCAGTTAACGAGGCCTTTTTCATGATGAATTTTAGGTCATGAACTTATTGTACAATCTTTCTCATTCATTCCCTCACATTACTTCTGACCACACATCCACACCATTTGTTTCCTATTAACATTCACATGTTTTTACACACTGTTTTGCAGCAGAATGGGCCCAGTGGCTGTTATAGGAATCAAACTTGTGACTTTACAGGCTGATCTCTCTCTCTCCCTCCTTTTTTTTCTGTTATTACCCCTCTCTGGTATGGCTGGAATGTCACACATCACACACGCAGACACAGCAGCCCTCACGGTGACCACACAGTCTCGGGTTTACTCACAGTTGACAAGTGGATTATTGGACCTTGAGGTACAGGGATACCAGGCACACACACACGTACCCACTCACATGAAAAGCTATTTATTTGGAATATGAGATGGGTAAAAAAAAAAAAAAAAAGCTCTTTCCTATTTGCCAAAATGGGTAACCCTAGTCAGGAAAAAAAAAATCTAACCTTTGTAGTACTCGTGCCACCCGGCATGATACGCACATAGAAACCAACTATTCCCTCCCCCAGACACTTCAGATGATAACTATCTCACTCTCTGTGTGCTTGTTGGCTCACTGTTACACGCCCAGACACACAACCCTTGGAGGAGGTCGGCAGACAGGGGTCAAAGGTCAGTCTGTGTACCTAATGAGAGACAAAGACTGATGGAGTTACCACACCAAACTGTCTCGAGCAAAGAGGGTTTTAATCTTAAGAGTTTTAAGTTTTGAGCATTGATCACTGGAATTTCAGCAGTGTGAGATTCGGTGTCTCATCCATTATATTTTAATGAAACAATGGCATGTTGAGCCACTAGTGTACCCAGAACTAAAGTGCAGTTCATACTGGAACTGATCATTCAGTCATGTAGCTGTGTTGATCTTGGATTCAGTCGGAGGAAATGTCATCATGCTTACTTAAGAGTTCAGCTCCTCGTCTGATGAGGTGCATATAGCCTCATGCATTAGGTTAATGTGATTTCAAGAGGCGCTTTAATAATAAGGGGAGTGGAGAGAAGGGTCATGACTCCTTCATAGATTTAGAGAAGAAGAAAAGAAAAGGGTACATGACGATGAAAAAGACAGATACATATGTGGAGAGCTGAATTAAAAGAAGTGAGGAGGAAGGAGGGAGAGAAGACAAAAGACAAAGGAAGTGGAAAAAGAATTAGGCGACATGAAATGAATTCACTGGGACAGTCACAAACTACAGTAGAATGACAAACTGTGGCTGCAGCCACAATGTGACATTTAGAGGAGACCATGAAAATGTTTTTCTCATTCAGCGCTGCCTTTATGGCTTTGTCTAATATTGCATTGCATGTTTCCTAATTGCCCATCTCTTTTTCCGCTCCACACAAATGACTTAATGTTTTTCACATCAGATACATTCCTGTAAGCCATGAGAGCATCATCCATGCTTCAGTGTTTCCATTGTTGAAAGGGTCTGTGCTTGGATGATGACAATACACACACTTGCATCATAAGCAAAGTACTCCACTGGTGAAGACACTGATTATAAGTGCATCAGTTGCAGTCACATTACTTTATGTTGTTGCTCCAAGAGGGGCAATGTTGTTTGATTAGTTGGTCTGCCCTGAAAAAACCCTAAAACAACTCTTGACTGTATTGCTGAGAAATTTGTCCAGACATTCATGGTCCCCAGAGGATGAATCTTAGTGACTTCATCCAACACGATCGTCTCAGGTTGATGATCAAATACCTGGAAAACTATTGACATTCCCATCAACTTCAGCTGTACTTTGCGTGTTAATTTGCGTGTTAATTAGAAAAATGTTAGCATGCTAACACACTAAACTAAAAGGGAAGCAATGATAAACACTACACCTGCTTAATATCAGCATGTTTTCATCAGAATTGTCATCATAAGCATGTTACCATTCAGCTTCTGTACAGCCTCACAGAGCTGTGGCATGAATAGACTCTTAGCTTTGCTTTACCTCGCTACAGTTTCTTTCTGTTTCTCGTATCTTTCAATAAAAAGTCCAAAAGAGAGTTTAAGTAGTGAACCAGATGTTGGCATTTAGCCTAAAGCACAGCCTCACAGAGCTGCTAACAAGGTTGTTTTGGCTCTTAGTATTGCTTGTATTCATCATCTAGCTAAAAGATAAATGCCCCTTTTATCAAAATTAACTAAAAGAAAGAGCTGAAAGAGATCAAACTTGAAGGTACATGTGTTTTAACTGCATAAATATATGTAGAAATGTTTGCACATTCATGCATTTGTCTCACCTTTCTGTCCTTGTGAAGACCATTAGTCCTCATAAGTGATGAAAGACAAACAGACTGCACATGCACACAAAGTAAAACACGCAAGATTGTTTTTTGATTTATCACTAGGTATGTTTTGAAGTTGGAAAGCTGAGAAAGGAAAACATTTTCATCGACCATATCCATTAACAACAGAAACGATAATATCAGCCATCTATTAGAACGCAGTCCTGCTGCTACACAGTTATTGTGTCTGCCACTGAAAAAATATTCAGCATCTCCCTTCGTGGCAGATTTATGACAGTGGAAAAAATTTGTTTTCTGGTTCACCAGGAAACGAGGAGGAGTGGAAAACTGCGTTGTCGTTTATCTGCAGATCATATACACTCACACAAATATATACACACACTTGGGCCTGTTTTGGGGAGATCCCTGCAGTCTGTCTGTCATAAAGGAATGAGTTTGGACTGATGAAAAAGGAGGAGAAAGTCACATTAGAGGGCTTGTCATTATATCACCAGACGAGTAGAGAGGAGACGAGTTGTGGGGAAAGTGGGGAAATCAGTGGAAGGTCTGGGGAGTGGAGGGGACTGAAATAGCCTTGGGGCATTCCTCAAACATCTATCAAGGCAGCAACATCTGATTCATGGCATTGCCAAGAATCTCGCCCACTTTAAACAAACCCCCCCACCCCCCACCCTCAGCAGCTGCTCAGGAAAGACACTGACAGGCAGACGAGCCAAAACCGGTCTCCTTCTGTCGGCTGTGGAAGAGCTGGATGGACAGAAATGGGTTAAAGGAAAAATAATGAGTGGCTGTGGTTAACAACTGTACTGACAAGCTGACTGACGGAGAGAGAGGTCAGACAAATAGGGAGCGTCATGAAGAGGTTTACATTTAAGATGACGACTGATGAGATGACAGTTAAAGTGAGAGGGTGCAAAAGGAGACACACATTGACATTTTAAAGATTTAATATAATTGTGCACATTTTAAGTGGTGTTTTCTTTTGCTAGTCTTTTCTCCTGCTTTACTTATGACAGTTTGACCATTGGAGCATCTTTGCATTGACTGTACTTGCAGTGGTGCCGCCACTAAAATCCTCTCCACATTCAGAAAAAGGCCCTGAATGAATTTACAGCAGACACACACACAAATCTAGATATACCAGAATGTTACAGTGAGCACTGTCTATTTGCAATGAAAAAAACTCTTGTGAACTCCTGCCAGTTTCCTCATTAGACCTTACATGTCACGCAATCTGCCGCAACTTTGTATTCTCTGTATAAACATTTACATCTTAGGCGTCTCCCTGATGCTCTTATCCAAAGTGACTTACAGTGAGAGCAACAATGGAGTGAGCTTCATTTCTCAGATGTTCAACTTTGCAGCCAACCAGAAGGCTAAAAGTACATAGAATCAATATTCTGTTTCACCAGAATAACTGGGAAAGTAACAGAAGAGATCACAGCAGGCACAGCAAACACAATCTGCAGTATAACTCCATTTTCTATAAGTGATAGACAAAAAAAATGGAAGCAAAGTTAAACTTAGAGAGTGAAAGTGACGCTGAACAAAAGAAAAGAAACAAAAGAAGGGAGAGTTAAGCCTGAGCTAAGCCACAGTCAACACAACCATGTTGAAATGATCAGATAGACCTCTCAGCAGACATCTTATCAATCAGGGACAGGAGACCGCAGCGTGTGTGTGTGTGTGTGTGTGTCAGAGAGTGAGAGCATGTGATGTGATCTGCCAAGAGATGTTTGTCTTAAGGCTGAGTACAAAGAAATGCTAACAAATGCTGTGGCAGAGGTCCGAGTTGAGTGTACACAGACCGAAGCTCAAAACACACACACACACACAGTCAAAGATACACACAGAGAAAAAAAAAACACACACACATACAATCACACTGAGAAATTGCTCTCTGTAGTCTGCAAATTTGATAGAGATCTTGCAGATTCAGGGCACTTAGCCTTGGCAGCTGAACAGACAGAGTGATTGCATCTGTGTGTGCGTGTGTGTGTGTGTCCACATATGTGCATGTGTGAGTCTTCCTGCTGAAGACACTCTTCACAACAGGAAGAGCTAATGAGGAAAAAAACAAAAAGATAGATGCTCACAATGATCTCACTGCTGGAAACGCTCATGGAGCCAAGGACGGGCCTGCTTTCTTTTTCATGGCCTCCTCTCATGTCCCGCTAGAGTTTCGTTACCTTCTCCCACTAAACGTGTCGTCTGCCCTCGCGTCTCTGCACAACTAACACACTTTACTTGGAGGTGAGCGCGCAGAAAAGGATTTGTCATCCTGCTAGATCCTGCCAAATGCTCTCTACCACTTTGGGAATCAATCACTCTGACACAGCAAGAAGAGAGATATTTAATCCTGGGATTTGGGTTTTAACTCAGAATCCATGGCTTCGATTTAACGCAGTGTGGAGCCACACTTGGCCAGCCGCTCAACAAGGAGTCCATTCTTTTTCACAGAGAGGAGTATTTCAAGAGTGGATATCTGAAAACGCAGCACATGAAACTCATCCACCTGAACATCATCACTCAAATAAAGATCTAGAGTTATTGCCTGCCATCGGTTAAACATTTAAATCCTCTGGAAAAGCGATTTCAATTGCTGTCAGACTGTTTTGTCTGTTTCTAATCATGAATTTTTGAACCATAAATTTGATCCAGTAATGATGATAATATAATGTTGCTTAGCTTGAGTAAAGTGTGGACCACAGTACGACCAAGGAGTGAGGAAATGGCTGGAGGGGGATAAGAGGGATGGGCCTTTTCTATTATTGATTAATCACTTTATTTCCAAAATATCCCACTGTGATGTATTTAAATTTAAAAACACAGAGGACAAAAAGAAAATGCTCTACATGAGATATTTTGACATGGGTTCATCAGATGCAGAAAGGCATCTGATAATTTTATACGAAATTAAAAATGAAGGTTGAAATGTGAAAAGACAATAACAAACAATGTGTGTGTGTGTTTTCACAGCAGACATTTTGACTTGGCATAGTGGTAAAAACATTACCTGTGTCTCTGTTCGTTAACTTTATTATTTATTACACCTGTGCTTTTCCTACTGTGACGAGTCAAAAAGGCCTGTGATTCATTTTCATTCAGATTCCCCTGCAGACCTTTAGACCAAACCCAACCACTTAACGAGCTCATTGAAAACACCTTGTGCCTCTTACCACCTTCCTCCTGATTGGCTGCTGCGCTCTGCATTGCAGCTTATTTAAGCCTCCAGAGTTAGCAGGTCTGTAAGGTGTGCTGAGGATGGTTTTATTCCCAGGAACAAACCATGTGAAGAGCCTTTTTATTCTCTATGAAGGGCCTATTCACTTTAGCTACACCCACCTGACACCACCTCGTCAAAGAACTTTAGTGGACACGAAGACAAACTTTTAGCACTTAAACTCTAAAAAAGTTAATGGGTATTTTTAATTAGCATAACCTCAGACATCAGACTTTCATTAAGTGAGGCGGTATTGCTCAGTCATCAAAAACAGATCAGATTTTCTATTAGCTTCAATAACCTTAATTTGATTTGTTCCAGCATTTGACATGTCAAGCTAATTAAATCATTTTTTTCCCACTCAGCATTTTTTGTCAGCATGTCGGACCATGTCTTACCTGCTGCTGCTGCTTTGATTGATTTTTGCTAGCTAGCCTGTCACCATGGCATCCATATTAAGTAGATGGACTTAATGTATTCACAGGTGGCCTCTTGATATGTGACTGATTATGTAGACATGCAGCTGTCAAGGAGAAGTTGAATGATATTGTGACATTTGAAAGCAAAGCTCACGAGGAGGCAGAAAAAAAAAGCTCTGTTTGTGCCGAGTTACAAATGTGCAGAGGATTCGAGCCAGGATGCCACAGTTTATTGAGGCCGGAGCTGTTGACACAATACAGGGCCACGATTCGACCATCTGCAGATCAGACTCTCTTTATTTTCCAGGGCTCACGTGGATCCAGCTAACCACCCCCC
>BRZM01002118.1:0-85000 GCA_033238685.1 Lates japonicus
AGACTCAGCATGCATGGCTTCAAAGCTTCTATTCTGTACAGTAAGCTGGTTGAATAAATGGTCTAATATGAGTTGTAGTTTCTCCCAAGAGTAAGGCAGCCCCTGCCTTCTGTGGCCATGCTTTCTCATGGGATTTTTACTCAGGTACTCTTACTGATTTCTTCTGGTGGTGTTCAGTGCATCTGTGTTGTGTGTTTTATGGCGCAGGATTTCAATTTAAATCAGGGAGAGTAAGATATGTAGGATTTTTTTATTTTGCTCTTTATTTAACTTCTCTTTCTTAATGTCAAGTTGTCATAAAGGCAGTGTGTGATTTGCGACAGACTTTGAGATCTCTGTCCATCTCACGTTTGTACTCGTGTGTCTGACCACAGCCAGCCTGCGCAGAAGTTTCCGCCTTAGGAAAGATCGTCAGGGTTCGCCTGGAGAAGCTCACACTCCAGATGCCAATCACACAGAGTTTCTGATTTATGAGGAAGTAACGCAATACCTGCCCCGCCCTGGTGAGAGGCCCCGCCTTATAGTACTGATAGGTAGGTCCACTGTGGGGTTTGGTGACACTGTAGAACCTGCAGTTGTAATTTTAGAAGGAAAAACTGCTATCAAACTAGGCTTGACAGTTAAGTAAAATACTGTTGCTGTTGTGCATGCAGGCATACTCCCAGCACATGATCATCTTGTCTAACAGTCTATTATGTGATTTGTATGGTCACAGGTTCCCTGGGAGCGCGGCTCACCGAGCTCAAACAGAAGGTGATCACAGAGAACCCTCGACGCTACGGGTTGGCTGTGCCTCGTGAGTCCCTTGAGAATTAATTTCATTTTAAAAAATATTTTTACTCTCCAGCTGACACACAGTCACTCTGCAGATGCAGGTATTTCTTTCTGTGTCTGTGGCTTTCACCTGAGTGCCCGTCAGTCTCTGCTATGCTGGTGATACTGGGATTCAGATAAGATAAATCTACTGTTGCAGACATTGTAAGATGAGATTGTGATTCGTTAATAGATCATCAACTGCATGTTCTGTTCTGCTTTCAGAGGCTGATCAAATGCAAAGATCTGAAATCTTCATGACTCATGCATTAGTAATGCATTAATTAAGCATGTGTGTTGTACCCTAATTATTAAGTGTTACTCCCCTTGAACATTCAGACGTTGAGTAATTATCTTTTCTCCCACTCTGGCCTCCTGCTGGCTGTGTTTGAACATGCGGCCCAAAGACACCACTCGAGCCAGAAAGTGTCATGAGAGAGAGGGGGTTGAGTACCACTTCATCACTAAAGCGGCTTTCGAGGCCGACATCCAGAATGGCAAGTAAGTACCGAACCCTGAAAGGAATATTTTGTAAAACCAAGCAATTAAAACAAAACAAATGGTTTGCTTTATATGTAAGAATTCAGCCTGTGAACAAGAAACTGATTACTTGAAGCCCTCTAAAATTTCTAATTACTTGTTACTTTTTCTGAATAATTAATGATGGCACTGTCTCTGCAGGTTTATCGAATATGGGGAGTATAAAGATAATCTGTACGGCACCAGTTTGGAGTCCATTCACAGAATTTTGCAACAAAACAAAGTCTGTCTAGTAGATGTGCAACCAGAGGTAAGTGCTAAAACTGCAGCTCTGCTAACCAAATACATTTTGATACAGTTGCATTTGTTGGCAAGTTTTAATACACATGCCAGGACTTAGGACAGGAGCATGTATAGACACAGGGTCAGATAGTGACACCTCCTTCATTTTTTGGATCCATCCGCCAGCATAAAATCAATAATCATGATCATTGATTGTCAGCTAGACTTTATCATTTAACTTAGATTAGTGCAGCTCATTTTATCGGTCTGACAGTTCTTCAATTCAAACAGAATACAGCAGAAAGGATTTTAATTAATGCAGAACTGAGGCTGCATATTCCACATTTTAACATCACTACTCTTGACAGTTAATTAGAGTTGTTAAGATTTTACTTTTCATGTTTAAAGCATGAGTAAGTCTAGAGTCTGCCATTATGTAGAGGGTGTAGTTTGCTTTGAAGTGAAGGGTGCTTTTAACTGTCCTACAGACTCTGTCAGCCTCAAGGATTATTGGCTATTAAATCTCCTGACTGTTTTCCCTACTTTTGGTTCCTCTGTTAGATTGAAGATAGTTAATGTGTATGTACTGGTAATGTTTAAGTTTTAGATTTTGTAAACTGAAAAAAAAAAAGAATGGCTTCATTGGTAACTTGGTTACATTACATGTCTGTCTCACACTTGGTTTGGATTGGACTTCATTTATAGTTTAAACTATATAGCTGCCTGCTGAAATTGGTGTTTACCCCCCCCCCCCCACCACATTCAGGCACTGAAGAGTCTACGTACACCTGGCTTCAAGCCATACGTCATCTTTGTACGGCCTCGCATCTACGATTCTCAAAAGAAACCACTTGGCTCCTCTTCCTCGCTTAGCTTAGGGATCACGGTGAGTTGCATGCCTGTGGGAAACTTGAATAACTTGACAAATCGGACCACTGCATCATAAAGGGAATCTAATTACAGCCTCTACTGAAGAAATGTAACTTATCCCTGTTAGTTTTTTCCCACCTGTGTGCATGCTCTGAATCTACATCTCTCCTTCCTTTTGCTGACTAGGAGGAGGACTTACAGGAAATGAAGCAGTCAGCGGAGCGGATGGACGAGAGCTACGGCCATTGGGTGGACTATGTCTTGGTGAAGGAGGACCCAGTCAGTGCCTTAGCAGAGCTCCAGGTCGTACTGGAGAGGGTGCAGATGGAATCTCAGTGGGTGCCCGTTTCCTGGGTGAGAAGCTAGTGTGTTTACCTGAGCCCAACTGCATCATATTGGAAAATTGGGCCACAATGCGAAGACAGAAAAAACTGCGGGGAGCGAACTAGTGTTTACTGCCATATAACCATCCCACAGATACAGGTTTGTGAGTTGAGTGGAGTCACCATCATAAAAGAACATCTGCAATGACTGAAAGCTGCTTTTTCATCAGTCTGAACATCTGATTAGATTGATCACTGTAAAATAACCTGGGTAGTCATACAGGTGTGGTGCTGGTGTACATACTGTTTATCTAAATAGTACAGTGGCAGTATAACAGCTCTGACAGGCATGAAGTACATGCATGCAGGACAAAGCTCGTAAAGCAAGCATCTGCACTTGTGTGATCAGTACTGAAAGATATCTACTACATTTAGCAGCTATAATGTGAAGTGCCATATTGAACATGTTAAACCAATGGATATAACTGTAAAACGAAAGAATGAATCTGCATCTTTCATGCTGGAAACTGTACTTGCGTTACTGTTACCTGATTTGGCTTTGACAAAAGTCTGAATTAAACAAGAAACGTGTTGAACTTTTCTCTTAGCACTGCTACTTAAAGGCATTTAGTTGAGAAAAAAAAACACTTCTGAGTCATCCAGCATTATTTGGGGAAACCATTTACTTTAGAATGACTTATGTAACAATTACAAACCAAACCATAAACAAAAGAAGAAAAATATACATATGTGGTTGCGACAAGAATACACAAGGCCTTTTACTTCCACAGCTTCTTGATCGACATGTTCTTCTCACTGTCTTTCTGCATCACCTGGTAAAGAGCAAGAAGAACAGTCTCAATAAGAAGATAGGGAAAGTAATGGAAGTTATTACGTATTACAAGTAAATTATAAATAAGGTATTCTCTTTTTTTTTTTTTTTTTAATCCTACATGTGAATAAACCTGATCTGCCCAGGCTGCTGGAGAGGTAC
The DNA here is from genome assembly GCA_033238685.1 of Lates japonicus. NCBI lineage: Eukaryota > Metazoa > Chordata > Actinopteri > Centropomidae > Lates > Lates japonicus. The sequence continues at coordinate 3,763 of BRZM01002118.1, forward strand.
ACACCTGAGGGATAAATACAGCTAAGGAAAAGATTACTGTGTCTCTCTATTTGTCCTGGTAAGCAAGCTCTTTAGCAGTCTTACCTTTGTGTGTGTCAGAGATCATGAGGAAGTGTTCAAAAGCGCGGTGTGCACAATTTTGTGTAAGTGTGTGCTTGTGTAAAAGCATGAGAGACCTGGTGGAGTGACATACTCAACACTGTGTGTCTAGTTGTCCTTCCCAGGAGCAACCCTTCACAGATTCCCTGATTGCTGTTCCTCTGTGGACTTACCTTTTCCTTCAGCAGGACTTTCAGAAAGCACTGAAACCGGAGAGAACATTAAGGATTGATAGAGACACTAAAGAAAACAGTGGTCAAGATGTTGATCACCATGCTAACAGCCATGTACATGATGGTCAGAGTCGAGAAACGAAGATGATTATAAGGATAGATGAAACTAAAATAAGGTATATTTATTATTTTGGGAAATTAGATTTAATAGTTATTTAGTGTGTTATTTTTCACGCATTCTTTATATTTGTTATAAAGAATTTTAATATTGAAATAAATACACTGGTGGGTGAAGTGCTCCATGTTTTTGGTTGTAGCCTTGACATTGCAGTTTTCCTTGTCAGTGTCAGATACAAATCAACTCATATGGACAGCACTAAATGTCCATATGATGTTAAAGCAGGTTGTCAGAGTCAAATAACGGCAGGTGGCTTATGTTGACAGCATCCAAGTATAGTTGTAAACTAAACTTTAATCTGCAGCATTCCTTCTCTTATTCCTCTCTGCTTATTATGTGACATCTAATGCTTACCTCTGTTTACCGTTCAGCAGTGAAATGTCATGTACCACCAAAACTTCTCAGGCCGAACTGTACTGAAAATTTTATTTTAAAATGTCTGTTTACATCCATTTGACAAGTGAACCTGATATGAGAGATGGTATCTAAAGAGAAGGAAGACTCTCATACCCACAGTGATGAGGTTGCTTATGTTTCACCATCCAACACACACATGTTCTATTTTCTCTACAGATAGGTACCGGTTTGCACGGGCAACAGGACCCCACTCCACATGGTGTCCCAGCCTTTGCCTTGCAGGTTCACTCGTGTCGCATACAGTCGGAGGAGCAGCAAAGCAGATGAGGTTGAAGGCACCAGATCTGTAATTAGCATAACGGCGGTCACACACGTTGTCATGGTGACGCACCAAAGCAATCGATTCCTTTACAGCCACAGCGATATCTATCTGTACATGACTGAGTCATCCATTGTAGTCACATCCTCTTCCTAGCTCCACTAGGGTCTTCCCCAGGGCTCTCATTTTTTCACATGAACATTGTTTAGTTTTTCAGGAAAGTATCAGATGTCCCCTGCTAGCACGGTTGAATTTTTACTCATAAATTAGCATTTCTAATCTTCTGTTATCTAGTGGACAGTGAGGGCACGTGGAAAGTTCAGCAGTCAAGCCTGACTCAGCATGTGGGCACACGTAAGCTGGCTTACGTTCCCACTTACTTATGGTGTCTCTCAGAGGAGGACTGCAAAGGAAGCAGAGGAATAGAGGACTTTTGGTGCCTCTGAACTCAAAACAGCACCAGTCAAAATAATACAATATCGTGGAAAATAAAGCTAAGGTTTGCTGCAGACTCAAACAATGACCTTTGGCCTCTCAATGAACTGGCATCAGCGAACTGATAACTCCTTGTACAGAGATCAACTGAATAGTTATTCTATTCCTCAGCCTTTCACTATGGATTCCTGGAATAAAGAGGCACATTTCAGTCCAGGCAGTCCTTAAAGTGCACACCTCTGATAAAAGCGGCATATAAAACCGTAGTTCACTCCTGTTCATGGATTTTTGTACCTTTTCAGTTTGAGATAACTGGTTTTAATTGCTAGTTTTGCCCAAGTTTTATAAAGATGATGGCAACAAACAGACAAAAAAGAGACAAAAGCTAAAAAGAGTACATTAACTTTGGTGGTTAACTGAGGCTACAGGTACTGAGATACGATGGTGACAGGGCAGCTAACAAAGAAGGAAGTACGTAAGCAGGAAGAATACACAAAACAGGATAAAGATGCAAAGTGAAGAAAGATGTTTTGTATCTAGACTAGCCACCGCCACAGTTTAAAATCACCCTAACTCCTCTGCTAAAGGAGAAAGTGAAATTCATTGATGAGGTTGGAGCTTGTGCGTGGCTGAACGTAAGCACAGCCAAACTGACGACAAACAGGCTGCTTTGTCCAGTCCTCAGCCTGTGGTTTCCTGCCTCTGCTCTGCTTGGAGCTGTAATCCCAATCAAGGGGATTTGTGCTTGAGGTCATTATTCTAACTGTAGATAGAAAGGACACACAATTGCGTCATTACAATGTTGTGTACATTACACACATATTCCTACATGGTACATTTTGGTACAGTTGAGTAGAAGAATTCAACAAAAAGTGCCTGTGTGGTTATCTTTGCATGTGTGTAATTTTTGTCAGTGGTATGTAAGCATTGCGTCTGCTAAGTTCCAGATAAGATTGTAGTACTGATAATCATCAGACTCACTGGTATTCCGATGCTTGTGCAGTCTTCACTACTGATTTTACACTTTTTTCTCCCTGTGCGCCAGTGTGTGTACCAGCTTCGAATGCATCTTCTAACACAGTTATTTTGTTTCATTTACAGTTTGATGCTATAGAGGAACAGCATAGGCGCAGTATAGAAAGAGTGGCATACTGCTAATTATCTCAATGCTGGCTATTTCTTCTGCCATAATAATTGTCATCTTAAAGTTACCACTAGGGTTTGATTCAAATAAAGTGTCAAATCCTATTGATTCAAACTTTAATCAGAAAAATAGCCCGCCTTAATCAAGGCTAATATGTAAATCATGTGTTTGAACTCAATCATTGCTACAGACTATGTCTCCATGGCAATTGCTTCTGCCTCTTTGACTATCCCCTGTGTCCTGTCGTGCTCAGACTCCAATGCCAGCAATGGGACGTGCACCACTCCCAGTGTTCCTCCGCTCAGCCCAGTCGAAGTTGAGAAGGCCGCTGCTACCATCCAGACCCATTTCAGGAAGTTCCAACAGAAGAAACACAAGAACGGCAAGTAGATGGACAAAGAGGGACGGAGGTGCAGGTCCAGTAAGCCTGAGAGACAACAAGACGCAGGTGGGACGTATGTTGATTCACCAAAGGACAGATGAACTCTGTGATGACATACATAAATGCATACGTACGTACGTATGCAAATGTAAATACATTCAAACACTTAGTTAAGCTCCTGGATTAGTGACACAGTATAAACAATGATATACAGTAATAGCCTACATCTCAAACAGCTGCTTGTAATACCTGATTTAAAATTCTATGTGAAAAATATGTATACATATACTCTATACATCTGAATGAATGTCAGTTTTGATGTGCTGTGAGGATGGAGTGACTGTGTGAGCGACTGTGAGTATGCTATGATTTATATATGGCCGTTGTTTTTGAGTATATAAATATGGAAAAATAATAATGAAATAATTTGTAAACATTGTGGATCTTTTAAAAACAAACATGTAAAAATTTGACAAACCTATTTCAATAAACTCCTCTGTCGGCCTGTATTGTCTTTCATTGTAGCATGTTGCCCTCTAGTGTTTTGATCAGTTTAGGAGTCTGCAATGGCCCTGAACGTCAAACCACAACATTTCAAAAAACACGAAAATATTTCTGGTCAGATAAAAGGTGGGGCAGCACCTGACAGAACCTACATCAATAGGTGCATTCGAGATCGGCTTCAGCTGTCTATGCCTGACTTGATGATCAACGTGAACTGCCGGTGACTGCTGGGATTGAGTAAAAGAAGACTACGGGCACTTCTTGCCCCTCCCCTCAAGCCCCTCCCCTCCATGACAAAATTGACAGTTGAAACTGAAAACCAGTGACAGAAAAATATTTAAAATGTCCAGTGTATCATATAGCTTTTTTGGGATTGTTTCTACCTCAGGGTTTGGGACCCCAGTTCTGTGAGGGGGTGTGACAGTCCTCCTGCATGAGTGGGGCCTTGTGTGTGTGTGTGTCAGGGCTGGTTCTAGGCAGGCATATATGCATATATGAAGGGGCAATCAGAAATGTGAAGGGAGCATCGTTGGTACACATCATGCTACAGCAGCAATTTTCTGGGGGAGTATTTTTGCCAATGACAGTATTTTCTCCATGGAATTGGGTTATTAGCTACTGTATGTATCCAACCCCTAACCTGGAAAAGTGGATTGCACTTTGTCAGGCCTACCCTATGACCTGTCCATCTTGGGTGTCCCACCTGAAGACTAAGCTTCTGCTGGAATAGCTCTTTAAAGGTAAAACTGAATAAATGACTCGAAGCCGAGCCTTCATTTGATTTTGTGGTTTAGCGTATTTTTGAAATAATATATTAGCCTCGTAAGGATTCACTGATATGATACTGGTCACAGTGATGAAGCGGGACCTGCAGTAGCTCCACCTGAAGTTCCCGGGGATGCTGATCATCTTTTCCTCTGTTGCCCACAGGTGCCAGTGAGAGACTGTTAAATAAGTAAAAGTAAAAGTATATTTGAGACCCTTAAACCCACTATCAGGAGCAATAAAGCTGTTGTAACTAACTACAGTATCCATATATGTTACAAGACCATGCTCATTAGCTTGGCTATTACAAATTACATGTGGCTCACTGCCAGAAAACAGTCACAAATAAAGGAGTTTAACCTTCAAATTTTGTGCACTGATGATGCATCTCAGACCTCTATCTGGCTTTACATGGATGTATTTTAAGACCAATCAGAGACGGTTGCTAGGCGGACCAGATTCGGCCGGCCAATCAGTGTTCTGCCAATGTTAGATGACGTATGTCGTCATTGGCTCCGACGTGGCTCGTCATTGGCTATGAGCTTCTGGGAGGAGCGTAGAGAGGCGGAGAAACGAAGTCTGAAAACAGATTTAAACCAAGTCTAAAGTATTGCTTCTGTTTGTCAGTACTGCGAGAAAACATAGGTACCGAAGGGGTCTGGATGCTAAAACAAACTCTGGAGCTGCTTTTTTTTGTCGTTAATGAAGAAGTCTGGATGCTAAAACAAACTCTGGGGCTGCTTTTTTGTCGTTAATGAAGAAGTCTGGATGCTAAAACAAACTCTGGAGCTGCTTTTTTGTCGAACACATGCTGAGAGTGGACGCTGAACACACCTATGGCGCGAAGGTAAGGCGGTTAGCGGCTAGCGTTAGCATTAGTGTTATAATAATTGGTCTTTTATATCGCGTGGGTAAGAGTATGTTTGTATTTCTGTGCCTGAGGCGTCCCTGACATGAGTTGTGAACCCCCAACGCGGACGGATTATAACGCAGCATTTCTAATTGTTTTCACTTTACTGACATTTTGCGTCGCATTCTGGTCGTTTTAACTCAGTTTATGGTGGTTTAGCATGTTTTTGTCACCGGTTTGTGGCTATTTGTGGTCATTTTATATAATCATGCGTCTCTACCTGGCGGTTTTACACCCGGGTGTTAGCATTAGCATTAGTGGCGAGTGTTAGCATATTATCTTTTATGATGCATTTGAGGCTTTTCCCTTTGGCGTCGTTTTTCTTTGCGTGGGCTAAAGTGTGTTTGTGATTCTGTGACTAAAGCGTTCCTGACATGAGTTGTGGAGAGTGGTAACTGTTAAGTAGTCAGTTTGTCTGTTTACAACTCTGCTTGTATCTCTTTACCATAACTCTGCGGACATTTTACTGCTTCTCTGTGATGTTGTGCTCCAGCTTGGTCAATTTAAGTCAGTTTATGGTGGATTATCATGTCGATGTGATCATTTTGTCTATTTGTGGTAGTATTGCATGTCTCTAGCTGGCTGTTTTACACCAACTTATGGTCAGCTGCATTGTGGTTGCTTTACATGGTACTGTGTCTTTATAGTTTTGTTTCTTTTCCAGGTCATTTAATGTTTCTTTGTGGTCATTTTGTGTTTCAGTGTGGCAGCATCTCGTTGTGATCATTTTGCTTTTGCATTTTTGATCGTTTTTTGAGTCTGTCGTTTTATATGTCTGTGTAGCTTTATGGTAGTAATCTGCCCATAACCATCAATTGATCCCCTGTTACATATATTATTGATTACAAATTTGGTTTTAGTGACTTGAGACTTTGAGCTCAGTTTGTGTTAAATACAAGCTTGAAAACGTGCTCCTCCACAAGTTTTAAGCCTTTACGCCTAAATTTTAAGAGTAGATCACAATGTATGAGCTGAGATTAGTTAGAAATTATTATAAAACCATTTTAAAAAATGCTTTTCTCTCTGAGATGCTAAAGTCATAGTCTATTCACCTCAAAACTCAAAGTGTCATTGTCAAGGTTCTAGTGTTTAGTTTTCAGTGTTGTATTCTTCTACACTGTTCAAGTTTTGGAGGTGAACTATTCTTTATTAATGAGGTTATTTGTTTTTCAAATGTTTTATTTGTGTTTTCCAGGTTTACTTGTTCAGCTGCTGCAGCCTGGACAGAAACACCACTTCTCCCCTCACAATCCAAACAGGTATGTGTCCTAAATATTTACCAGTCTGAAAAAAATTGTTGATGAGCTGAATTATTAATGTTAAAAACAGTGTCACTGTTTACATCCTTGGTATTTCATGAATTTAGTATTGAATATCATAATAACTGATTAATGTCTATACATTGTCAGAAAATAGCAGTAGTTATAATAATAAAAAAAAACTCAAAATAATTGTCAGTTAATTTTCTGCCTGTGGACTGAAGTATAATTAAAAATACCATGAGTTTAAACCCTTCTTTCAAAAATGTACTTAATGAAATTTTTATTATGCAGTTCACAGTAATATACATGATTCCTCCAGTGATTAGTTGACCGACGATTAATATAGAAATTTAAGATTTAAGATAATCATTTTAGTTACATTTTTCTAAATATTTATTGTTTTTGTCCCTAAAGATGTGAGGCTTTTTCTTATCATATGTGACAGTAAACAGCCCATTTTCTGAGACACTCCTCTAATGTTTGGAAAATGTTGTGCGGCTGTAATGTTGAATTTCTCTATTCTTTCTTTATCTGTGTTTTGGGGTTAAACTGTTGATGAGGGATAGGTCATAGCGTATTGATCATTTTTTTATATTTCTCTTTTTATTTCCTCCAGGTGTCACCACTTTGTCCACGATCGCAGAGTCTTCATACAGTGAAGTAGTTCTTTGAAACCAGGACTGAGGCCTCCAGGTAATTCAACAGGTCAACTGTCAAACACAGAGCATTGACATTAAGTTATAGATCTTCAGTGATTGATCTGAAGTCTGAATAGTTTGATTTGTGATTTAAGTTTATTTACATAGTTTGTGAATGTACAGTTCAAAGAAAATTAAGACTTTAAACATCAGCTCTCGCTCTTCCTCTCTCCATCTCTCTGTCTTTCTCTCTCCATCCCTTTCCTTCGCTCCTTCTCCCTCTCTCTGTCTCACTCTCTCCTGGCTCGTTCTCTGTGTGTGTCTCTCTCCCTCCCTCTCCCTCTCTTTCTCTCCCTCTCTCTTTTTGATTTAGTTGGCTTTATTGGTATGACGTTTTTCTCTCTCTCCTTCTTTCTGTCTCTCACTCTCCCTTGCGCCCTCTGTCTCTCTCCCTCGCTCTTCTAAGCCTGGTACACACTGAAAGATTGTTAAAATCTTACCCGATGAAGAAAATGTGAGAGACCACACACACGACGACAATGTCAGATTTCAGAGATTTGTTCTTACAGTGTGTGATGTGCAACGTTAAGACCAACACGGCACACCACACACTAACAGATTCACCACCAACAACCAGAGTCTGGACTCTCAGAACTCCACATCTCACAACTGTAGAGTAAACAAAAATGGCGGACAAAGATGTTTGTTGTGCTCTGTCTTCAGTCAGCTTGCTTCCTGACTGGTTATCGTTCCGTTCCATGTGACATTCCACAGAGTGCGCGCTCAGCTTTCCTCGGTGCCCCCCCAAACACAACAGGATTTCTGATCGCAAATATTGAACAAGTTTAATATTTACAGAGTCAGCTCCAATCGTCTTTGGAGTAGATATTCAATTCACTTTTATTTATATAGCACCGAACAACAACAGAAGTTATCTCAAGGCACTTTTCATATAGAGCAAGTCTAGACCATACTCTTCACACACCTCACACCACAGGAAAATCTGGCAAGATATTCTTTAGAACCAACCGATAATTGGGCCTTTGCTTACTTTGATCAGGAGGGAGGATTTGTGCCAATAGTCGGCTTGATTATCTTTTGGTGTGTACCCCACTTTACCATTTCTCTCTAATTGTCTCCTTCCCCCTCTCTCTCTGCCTACTATACTGTCTCTCTCTTCCTTATTCTCATACTTTCTCTCTATCTCTGCCCCTCCCTCCTCTCACACACGTTCTCTCTGTCACTCATCCTTCCCCCTCTCCATCTTTCTCTCCCTTTCCCTCTCTTTCTCCGTCTCTCTCTGTCTTTCTCATTAGTACAGTAAATCATAAATATGTGAACAACTTATTAATTTCAGTGTCACACTAGAAACACTGTCATTTTGCTCCATTTTGGTTTCTATCAACCAAATTTAGTTTAACTGACTTTGGAGGAAAAAACATTTCCTTCCACTGCTGTTGTGTGAATATCTAGAGCTGATGGAGTCAGTACTCCAGTCAGAGCAGCTTCTTCTGTCTTTGTGTATAAAGTATATAACTCTTGGACTAGTTCTGATTAGTCCAGAACCAGTTAGTCCACACTCTGGTTTCTTTGTAGTCTTTTACTTCTCTGTCTTTTGACAGTTCGATACTCAGGAACTCTCTGTGCCTTTATTTTGATGTGTTAAAAGTCACATATTTATATTACAGTTTGTTGCGTTTTTCTCCACAGGATTCAAACTCCAACCATTAAATCACAGAGAGAAGAGACAGACGTGAAGACATTTCCAGAAGGTCAGTGTTAGTTTATTCTTTTCAGTCTGACTCTGTCATTATCTCAACTGCAGTTTGACACTTTAAAACCTCTTGTCTGGAATAGCAACAAATTAAAGCTGCCTAACAGTTTTGATTAGTATTTTTCAACAATGTAGCTTCAAAAAATAAGTCTAACAAAATATATATTTATATAAAACAGAAAATATAAAACCTTAATTTAGAATAGAACAGAAACCCTTTTAATATATAGGTTTTAATAAAATAAATGGAAAATTGTTAAATATTAAGTATAAAACCTTCAAAAATATGTCTAAGTATAAAGCCTATAAAATTTTAATGTAAAACCTTTAACAATATGTGTAAAATAAATATAAAACATTTAAAAAACCTTATAAAAAGGTTTAATAAATAAGGTTAAACCCTTTAAATATTCAACCTTTAAAAATACAGAATTAAGCATGAAACCTGTAAAAAATGTCACAACAATAAGTATCAAACCCATAAAAAGTTTAGTACAATAAGTCTAAAAACAAGTATAAAGTCTGAAAGATGTCTGAATAACGAGTATAAAAAATATATATTTTCCAAATGTTTAAAAATGGATCTAAAAAATAAGAATCATGACATTTGTCTTTAAATAAAATGCAGTAAAATGATTTGTATAGCATCAGTTTCAAATCAAAGAAATGCAACTCAAAAGTTTAAAAAGAAACGTTGATGGATTTTACTCTGGACATTTAACAAATCAGAGCCAAGATAATTACAGACATTTGACCACAAGGAAACACTTGTTAGAGCTGGTTAGGGTTACTGTAGTTATGAGCACATTTTCCTGCTGGTGATACAATTATTAATTAAATAGTTGTATCACAAGTAGTTTCATGTTCTCACAGGTGTTTCATAAACACACATTAGTCTTTGGAAAATTTGCCCATGACTACATTATAGATGGTACAGAAACAAGGTGTTTTCACTTGAACAACAGGAAACCAACACTGTTAACAGCAGTTAGACGGTGGAGGTCTTATCTAATTAACAGCTTTGTAACACTTTTGTTTTCTTTCATCCACTTCAGGTCTTCAGCTGCTGTCGTCTTCTCCTCCTGCAGAGACAAGAACACGAGTAAATCAAAAAAAAACTTTTTTTTTTCCTTTCCTAAACCGACCGTATTCATTGTTGATACCTAATTATGGTGATTTAAACTAAACTCATTCAGTGTCACATATTTTAGTGTGTTATTCTTATTATTACAGTCACAGTAATGACTAGAAATAGTTCTGAAACTCTGTTACATAGTTATCTCTCAAATTTCATCATTTCAATAGATAAACATGAACCATGTAATGAATACAGGAAAACAATTTAAAATGTACTGTTACTAAAATGGGTTATTTAATAAGGTTATTTAATAAATAAGTTACATAAATAAATTACTTTATTTTTCATGACATATACTGTTGTATTTTTTTAACAACATAATATCCTGTGGCATCTTTTAATGACAGAATACACTGACATTTTTCACTGCATTTTATACTATGGTCTTTTTAAATGTTATTTTAATATCAGTACTCAAATCCAAACTATTAATGTGTACATAGTCCTGTTTAGAAGTTGTATATGTTGTATACCATGCCTTTGTATGTTTTTGTTGCTGCAACACAGAATTTCCCTGCTGTGGGACTAATAAAGGACTATCTTACTCAAATAAATACTTCTGAACGCTGAATATTTTTGCCAATCTGTTTAATATTGTATTAAAGTGAATATTTTTAACCAGAGGCCAATTGTAGACAGGTTGGGGTTAGGGTTACGGCTTTTAGCCTTACTACACCATTTGGTTTTTTGATGTTTTTTTCATGCCTTAGTATACTATGACATTTTCCTCACATTTTTTCATGCCTTACTATACTATGACATTTTTGGACTATTTCTGATGCCATACTATACTATGACATTTTTCTATGGTTTTTGACGCCTTACTACTATGACATTTTTTGAGAAATTTTCATGCCTTGCTATACTATGACATTTTTTGACCATTTCTGACGCCATACCATACTATGACAGATTACTTTTACTGTTACCTCTACTCTTAGATTACTTTTACCATTACATATTACTTTTTAAATTACATATTACTTCTGAATTTATAGATAACTTTTACTGTTGCAAACTACATCTAGTAACTTTTACATTTTTTTTTACATCTCATTTCTGATATTGCTAATTACCTTTACATTACTTCTATTAATACAGATTATGTATACATTATTTTCATATTGCAGATTACTTCTAGCATTACACTTTTCTGATAAACAATTTCATGTCAGTGCTCTGTGTTGACAGTTTATGTAAAGCTGTTTGTGAATTACCTGGAGGCCTCTGTCCTCTGGACTTCTTTGTTGTGCGAAGATGTGGACTACGTCTCTGTGATCATGGACAATGTCTCTGAGATTATGGACGACGTCTCTGAGAGCATAGACGTGTCTCCATGATCATCAACAATGTCTCTCTGAATGCGGGCGATGCCGTCAAATCAGGGAACTCCATCACTACTGACTTTTGCACATGCCTCTGTGAATCATGAACAATGTCTCTGATCGTGGACAATGTCTCTCTCATCTTTGACAAGGTCTCTGCGATCATGGACAATGTCTCTGATCGTGGACAGTGTCTCCCTCATCCTCGACAATTGTCTCTCCGATCGTGGACCATGTCTCTGCAATCATGGGTGACGATCGTGGACAATGTCGTGACACCTGGAGGAAATCAAAGAGAAACATGCAAAGGAAAATGATCAGTACATCCATCCATTATCTATACCGCTTATCCGCTTAGGGTTGCGGGGGGCTGGAGCCTATCCCAGCTGACATTGGGTGGGAGGCAGGGTACACCCTGTACAGATTGCCAGTCCATCACAGGGCTAACACATAGACAAACAACCAATCACACTCACATTCACACCTACGGGCAATTTTAGAGTCACCAATTTACCTAACATGCATGTCTTTGGACTGTGGGAGGAAGCCGGAGTACCCGGACAGAAGCCACGCAGGCACAGGGAGAACATGCAAACTCCATATTACTTATATATTATTACATATTATTTTTCTTATTACAAATTACTTCTAAATTTACAGATTTACTGTTGCAATCTGCATCTAGTAACAGATTACTTTGACTATTACATCTTTCTTCCAATATTGCTAATTATTTTTACATTACTTCTATTAATACATATTACTTATACATTATTTTTATATTGCAGATTACTTCTATTACACTTTTTTGATATACTGAATACTGACCATAAACAATTTAATGTCAGTGCTCCGTGTTGGACAGTTTATGTAAAGTTGTCTGTGAATTACCTGGAGGCCCCAGGCCTGGTCTTAAAGAACTTCTTCATTGTACGAAGACTCTCTGTGATAGTGGACAAAGTCTCTTTGATCGTCGACAATGTCTCTCTGATTGCAGACGGTGCTGTCAAATCTGGGAACTCTGTCAATGCAATTTTTGCACGTCTCTGCGAGTCGTGGACAATGTCTCTCCGATCATGGACCATGTCTCTGCAATCATGGAAGACGTCTCAGCGATCATGGACTACATCGTGGATGAAGTGGTGACACCTGGAGGAAATTGAAGGGAAACATACAAAGGAAAATGATCAATACACTACTACCTATTCCTCAACAGTTTAACCATGAAAACAGAAAAATATTCAACATTACAGCTGAAACAGAACATTTAACAAAACATTTTTATGCCTTACTATACTACGACATTTTTGATACTTTACTATACTGTGGCAATTTTTGACCACATTCTATAATGTATTTTTGATGTCTTACTATAATGTGAAAATGTCAAAAACTCATGAAACTTTGCACCTGTGCCAGACCTGGTGAAAACTTACATGTTTTACGGGTCTCATCCATGGGCGGTGCAAAATGGCTCTATAGCGCCCCTGGTAACATCCAAAAGTGATCCCCCATTGGGCTTAGTTTGTCATAGGTGAGCAAAATCGGACCACATATACACTGCTCAAAAAAATAAAGGGAACACTTAAACAACACAATGTAACTCCAAGTTAATCGCACTTCTGTGAAATCAACCTGTCCAGTTAGGAAGCAACACTGATTGTGAATCAATTTCACCTGCTGTTGTGCAAATGGAACAGACAACAGGTGGAAATGAGAGGCAATTAGCAAGACAACCCCTATAAAGGAGTGGTTCTGCAGATGGTGACCACAGACCATTTCTCTGTTCTCATCCTTTCTGGCTGATGTTCTGGTCACTTTTGCATTTTGTCAGTGCTCTCAACCCTAGGGGTAGCATGAGGTGGTGTCTACAACCCACAGAAGTTGCTCAGGTAGTGCAGCTCATCCAGGATGGCACATCAATGCAAGCTGTGGCAAGAAGGTTTGCTGTGTCTGTCAGCACAGTGTCCAGAGCATGGAGGAGATACCAGGAGACGGGCCAGTACACCAGGAGACGTGGAGGGGGCCGTAGGAGGGCAACAACCCAGCAGCAGGACCGCTACCTCCTCCTTTGTGCAAGGAGGAACAGGAGGAGCACTGCCAGAGCCCTGCAAAATGACCTCCAGCAGGCCACTAATATGCATGTTTCTGCTCAAACTGTCAGAAACAGACTCCATGAGGGTGGTATGAGGGCCCGACCTCCACAAGTGGGGTTGTGCTTACAGCCCAACACCATGCAGGGCGTTTGGCATTTGCCAGAGAACATCAAGATTGGCAGATTCGCCATTGGCACCCTGTGCTCTTCACGGATGAGAACAGGTTCACACAGAGCACATGTGACAGACGTGACAGAGTCTGGAGATGCCATGGAGAACGTTCTGCTGCCTGCAACACCCTCCAGCATGACCGCTTTGGCGGTGGGTCAGTAATGGTGTGGGGAGGCATTTCTTTGGAGGGCCGCACAGCCCTCCATGTGCTAGCCAGAGGTACCCTGACTGCAATTAGGTGCCGGGATGAGATCCTCAGACCCATTGTGAGACCATATGCTGGTGCAGTGGGCCCTGGGTTCCTTCTGATGCATGACAATGCTAGGCCTCATGTGGCTGCAGTTCCTGCATGATGAAGGCATTGATGCTATGGACTGGCCCTGCCCGTTCCCCAGACCTGAATCCAATCCAGCACATCTGGGACATCGTGTCTCGTTCCATCCACCAACGCCACGTTGCACCACAGACTGTCCAGGAGTTGACTGATGCTTTAATCCAGGTCTGGGAGGAGATCCCTCAGGAGAACATCCGCCGCCTCATCAGGAGCATGCCCAAGCGTTGTAGGGAGGTCATACAGGCACGTGGAGGCCACACACACTACTGAGCCTCATTTTGACTTGTCTTGAGGAATTTCCACTAAAGTTGGATCAGCCTGTAAGGTGATTTTCTACTTTTATTTTGAGTATGATTCCAAATCCAGACCTCCATGGAATAATAATTTTGATTTACATTGATCATTTTTATGTTATTTTGTTCTCAACACATTCCACTATGTAATGAAGAAAGATTTTCAACTGGCATATTTCATTCATTGAGATCTAGGATGTGTTATTTTAGTGTTCCCTTTATTTTTTTGAGCAGTGTATAACATGCCTACATGCACAAAAAAGTCTCCCGGTGTCATGACCGCAAACCAACAGGAAATAAGCCATTTTGATAATTTTTCACCATTTGGGGACATTGTATTTGAACGAACTCCTCCTAGAGATTTAATCAAACTCAGTCACTATACTGTTAACGCTTTTGTGATTAAAAGTTATCAAAATCTTGAGTTTTTGTTAAAGAGCGAGGCCGTGTCAGCACCTCAAATTTGCTGTTGCTAATGCTGACATCCAGGTGTAAAGCAACACGGTACAGACGCAGTATAATACAAAATGACCACAAACAGACACAAAACGATGACAACAATATGACAGACCGCTATAAACTGAATTTAAATGACCGGGATTGAACACAAAATTACAAAGAGATGGAAAATGTCGGTAAAGTGACTGCAATTACAGCAGGGATTTAACGAGACTATCGTGAGTTCCTTATGATTTCACCCGTCCACGCTGGAGTCCACATCTCATGTCAGGGTCAAAGAAAGAGAAGGCTAATGCTAACGCTAGCTGCTAAAGCAAATGCTAATGCAAGCCGCTAGCTAGTTCGCTCTTTAGCCTTACCTTCACGCCGCAGGTGTGTTCAGCGTCCAGCCTCACTCGTGTTCGACAAAAAAGCTACTTCAAAGCTTGTTTTAGCATCAGGCTTATTCGGCAATTGTGTGAGTGTTCTCACAGTACTGACAAACCGAGGCAACGTTTCAAACATTGGTTTTAATATGTTTCCCCCGGTTTCATTTCTCCGCCTCTGCGCTCCTCCCAGAATTTCCTGGCCAATGGCAACACACGCAAGCAAACAACAGCAGAAAAAAAACGCCAATTGGCCAGCTGACTCTATTCCGCCTAGCAACCGCCTTTGATTGCTCTTGTAATACACCCACTTGTTATAACCATAGACTTTATATAAAGATATTTTTTAACAAAAATGTCATTGTGGTTTCATATCACATAGTCCACAACATGAAGCTGTGTCTGGATGGTGAAGTAGGACTCCTGTCCAGTGTAACATCATCTCCATCATTGAATCAGAATTGAATGCAGAATCCCTTGTCTCCAGCAGTCAGGCGCAGATCAACCACATCTTGCTCTGTGGTGGGGGCACTAAACAACACACTGAAGAGGCCAATTCTGACTTTTTATTCACTGTTATATAAAGACAGGAGTTTTTTTTGTTGTTGTTGTTTACCTGACATGTTCCAACTGCCAAGCCTGCAGTCTTCATCAGATGTGTTGCTGAAGCTTCCTGTCAGCTGAGTTATGTGGACATGGTCCTTCCTAATGCCACATAAACCAGCTGCCAGGAAGTATTTAAATACAACACAGTAAAAGAATTTACCAGTGGTTTCCAACAATTCTGGCTTCTGACATCTCACAATAGTCTGTAGTCAGGGTCACATTTCCGATGTCTGAGACTTGTCAAAAGCTTCACCAAATAGTGATTTTTCTCTCCAAACATCTCACATGGCTTCATTTCAATAAATGTTCAAATCCAATATCTCACCAAAAATCAATTGAGACGGCCTTTTGATTTCTGCCTCCATCCCAATATGATGGATGTGAATGCAATTTAACTTTTGGTGCCCACAGTATTGAATAATCACATTTACAAATTCAACTTATGTCTTTTTCAGAGGCAGGGTTCACATTACTTTAAAATTCACAGACATCACTGTTAACATTTTTTTAATTTGAACTTCCATCGGCAAGAAGAAACAGTTCCTATAAATGATGTTCTAAGTGAGGTCTGTGGATCTTAAAAACAGCTGGGTGTCAAAATGATGAATGGAGCCAAACTCTTTCACAATCAAATCTGTCCGGTCCTCACCGTGTTTCTGGACAACACAGAAATGCTACATGTTTCTGAAAGAATGAGCAATGTCATCACAGTTCATAAAAAGATAGCTTTATTGCACAAGGTGTTGAGTACTCTTTTTCTGTTTTTGTTTGTTTTCATAGAAAAGAAAATGTAGAGTTAAACACAAGCAATTGCAAATTGAAGCAACGTTTCCCCATAAAAGTTTAAGGAACAACCTCTGCATTTTTAAAATGTTTTAATTAACCCCCTTTTAAATTCTTCAATTCACCGTTTCCCTTTTTCTTTTATAACCAGCAAAATTTTCAGAACATGCAATGCTGCTGTCCTCCCCCCAAAAAGTGGAATAATAAAAAAAGGCAAACTCTAAATCAGGTAACCTGTGACAAAGTAAAAAAAACAAAAAAGATTTTTTTAAAATCAAAAAGGAGACAATGCAACCTGTAAAAGAAGAAATCAATATTGGTAACTATGCATGGTCCACTCTGACATGTTTCAACTGGTCCATAAATCAAGATAAAGCAGTGTGTGTATAATTCTATAGTTTTTCATTAAGTCCTCTTCTGTTTCATTACAATAACTTCAGTTCAGAGTTTACATTGTGCCCTGGTTTCTAGTGAAGATGTCGAAAATAGTACTCATTTATACAAAACACTTTCCTATGTACACAAGTCTTCTTTTATGGAGTAGAAATTACGTTGTATAGGTGGGCAAAAGGGGGTACAGTGAGAGGGGGAGATCTGATTGGTTGGGCTGATGTGGAAAAGGTTGAGGAAATAGCACATGTGAAGTTACTTCCTTACAAACACAGAATGAGTCAGTTTGAAAGTTATGTCGTTGCACTTCAAGGAAAAATCCACCCAATCTATAACCCATCATAGATAAGCTGTTGTTAAGAAATTAGCAGCTATCATATTCAAAGAGAAGGAAAATTACTGTAAAACATCAGTCTTTAAGTACTTTCTACTTCAGCAAGTACAAAAAATAAATGGCAATTTTGGATCTACTTTGCCAGATTTTCTGTTCTTAAAATAACATTAATAGAAATGATATAACATTGTGTTATTATACATTATATTTGATGCATTAGTACTTAATTTAAATAAATATATATACTGCATTACTCATGCATTCTTCACAAAGTCAGTAAATACTTAATGATTAATTACAATATGGTTAGACATTTCTTTACAATTTAAATCAGACCAAAATGGGTCAACATCTGTTATTTTTATTTCTGTCTTTTTTATTTTTGCCTAAAGAATATGTCATGCCTACGAGGACAAAAACGTCCAGGATTCAGGATTGTTCAAAGGCCCAAATCACTCACCAAAGTACTTGAATAAAACAAAGTATATACTACACATAAAAAGGAAAAATAACTCCTGGAATACATTAAGCATCACATAAATGGTATAAAAGTATCAGGGTGGAAATTTCCTTAAAGACAGACATTACATTTACTTTAAACAAACTGACAGTAGATCAGCGTTTTATAGTAAAAGCAACTTCACTGTAGAACTGGGGAAAGCAGGTTGGGCAGGAGTTCATTTCATCACTCCATCCAATATCCATACAACTGGAGTTAAGGAAGCATCTGTTTTCAGCTGCTGAAACAGGCCTGCCCCATTCCCAAACTCATGTTTTTACTGAAAAGAAGTGTTTGCATAACTTGAAAACATAAAGGCCAAAATGAAAGGCATCATAACCATCGACAATGGAAAGCAAAGTTCATTTCTTTCCTGTCTAGTTTTAAAAAGGGAATGTGATTACTATTATGAGCAGTTTTACTGTGTGGTACATTTGTTGGCCTGCAGTCCTGGAGTATGGGGAGGACTTGCTATGACACAGATAAGAAACAGAAATACTTGTTGGTCTGTTTGTCTTCATTAACTATAGTCAGGTAATGGCATTGAGTTTGTGAACACACCTTTGGAAGGTACAATACAACATATTACAACAGGCTCACTTACTGTATAGGCTGTTCCATGTTTTACTGTTTTCTTTTTCAACACCACACTTTCTGCACTGAGCCATAGACCACAGTTAACCAGCGACACAATCTCACACTATAATTGGACTTTACTGTGCTTGTCCTTTCAGCTGCTACCTGATGCACAGGTACAGCAGCTGGAACATTTACAAAATCACAAGGGCGTCATTGTATCATTCCTCAAACCTTAGTTTCACCATCTAACGTTCTTTCACACCGCTTCCTTTCTGTCCAAGATCTCCCGTCCATGGTTGTGCTACCCGTTTAAGCTTCCCTCTTCTTTTCCTTCCTTCCTTCTCGCAGTTTTTCACTCTGAGCGATTGTCTTGTGATCTTTTATATATATTTTCAATTAGAACGGCTTCTATATTTCTCTGCTTTTTTCAATATTCATATATTTGCTATATATTTGAATAGAAATATATATGTACATACTTTTGAAAACAAACATATATCATATCTTTTTATTTTTTCTATTGCGAGAGCCCTGATGTTTACGTTTTACCATTGCAAAACATTTGGAGCAACTCTTTTTTTTTGGAACGATCTTTGTTATGGGATTAAGCTTTGGGAGAAGAAATGGGATTTTAAAAAAAAACTTAACAGATACAGTACTATTCATAAAGCTAAAATCAATTTCAGTGAGGCGGAGGGACTTGAAAACATGTCTTTTAGTTTTGAAGACCACTTACTTTTGAAGAAAAATTGTATCTCTCTGCTATGTAACCCCCCCCCCACTTCCCTAACACAACTGCAAATTCTATCAACACTTGATCTCTCTGTGTATAATCTCAAAATCATTGTCTGTCCATAAATTCAAGATCACTTCATACAAATATGATTTTTCTTGTATACATCTCTATAAATTTGCTGTGTGTTTGCAACTTGTTTCTCCACTCAAGTTGTCCTTGAACGTCAAACAGCATTTCTGCCTGTCTGTGCATATTAGACCTCTTCTCTCAGTCAGTCTGTCTTTTTTAACTAGCCTGTACGCTAGCGGTAGGTCACAGTGACACTGTATGGATATGATGGGGGACTGGGTGGGTAGTGGGTGAAGGTGGGGAAGGATAGAAAGGGATAAAGCGGGAAAAAAGGTGAAATGAGTTAGTTAAACAAAGTAATGGTATTGTGGCACCAGTGATGAATATTAAAAGGGTCTCTTCCTTCTTTGTTCTGAGGGAGCGAAAGAGAGAAAAGAGAGAAAGAAAATTCTTTCTTTATCATCTGTAGTTGCTCTCTTTTGAACCCACTTCCTCTTCAGGATTTCCTAAGCAATGCTGTCAATCACACTTAGCAAAACAAAGTTCAAAAATGCTGGACCAAATTATAGGATCGTAGAGTCTACATCGTCAGCATCATCATCATCATCACTGTCCCCGAATCCCCTTTCACAGGTACAAAATGAACAATATGGGGGGAGGGGGGTTCAGTTTTGACACAGACGTCTGCCCGAGAGGTCAGCATACAGATTGATTTTTAAAAAGGTCCACTGTTGGTGTGTGCCTGCCACATGTATACATATATATATTTACACATGTACCTGCGCTTTTACACGCGAGCATGAGAGTTTCTGTGCTTGGATCCCATTCTAACTTTTCTTAATTGCACATGATTATATTTCCATCATTTAAAAATAAAAAAAGAAAATGATGGAAAAAAAACAGGTTGGATTCATCTTTCTTGATGATGCTTGACTTTTTTTCTCCTCTGCTGATCTGTTATAAAAGCATCAATTAAGACCACTATTTTGTCATCCATTGCATGTATAAGAAAAATTCCCCAATGTCTCAAAACTGGGTATTGAGGCGACAGTCCTTCCACTGCCTCTAATATGTAGATCCATGATGGAGTAACCTCTCAGGTGATGTAACACCAAGGTTGGTGGTTTATGCATACAGTAAGCATCCTGCCATGGCACAATGCTGTGATGAGCTCTTCTTCCATCAGAGATCAGAGAAAAGTAACATATTTAAAAACCTAAAAGTAACACACATATCTGTGGCGGAAACTCAAGCAACCAGGTTCGTTCTCGACTGTCTTGATCCAGAAGACAAGACAATTGCGTGGAGAAAGCATTTTGTGCATAAGTACAGTGTCATACCAGCAAGTAAGAAAATATGAAGTGAACAGATAAATCATTTTATGTTTTGTGAAGTGATTTCCAGGAGTGATGAAATAAGAGATAGAGAAAAGATGACATTATAATAGAAAGCAATCAGGCAGAAAGAAAGGCAAACCCCTGTGCTGTGGAGACCCAACTCTGACCCCACCATACAGTAGTGTCGATGGGAACCCAACCCAGCCCCCTGCAGCCTGGCACAAGCGCGGGGCACTGATGGGTCAACTGTGCATGTGTGTATGTTCCTCACCCCTTTTTCCATATAGAGGCTCCAGGCAAGCGCCCGGCTTGGCCAGCATTCTCAAAGTTACAGTGACAGGCGCTGTGATGGCAGGCTACACCAGTGTGTAGGATTTGGGTGAAGCCCCTGCCCCTCCATCTCTCTGCTTCTGTAGTCTGCCTAAGCCAGGAGCTGCTCTCAGGAGAGTCTCTGGATCCTCCATCTTGGAGGAGGATGAGGCACCTCCAGAGGTCCCTCGGTGGCCCTGCTGCTCCACCACCAGAGACGGTGATGCTCCAGCAGCTGCAGCGGTGGCAGCAGCAGCTGCCCAGCACACTCCTGGGCCACTGGGGCAGAGGCGGGCATGGTGAGGGAGTCCTCTGGGGAAGTGTGGAGCTGCTAGAGGTAACAGGCTCCTCCCACTCACTACCTCCACCACCGCCTCCTGTTGCTCCTCCAGAGGAAGCCCCAGAGTGAGGTTGGACAGGCCAGAATGGCCCATGGTTAGGAGCCTGCTGCTTTGCAGAGTCCATAGTCACATAATGACCCTGGGTGTGGTATGCCCGCTGGGCCAGGCCACCGAATAGAAACTGCGTGGTGGGACCCACTGGACATGGGTCATGATGCTCCGACTGCTTTCGGAAGAAGGATCTGACTTCATGTAGGGGGTAGGTTGCAGTAGTCACCTAGAGGGAAAAGTCAAATGTAATGTGACTGCCAAAGCTAACGTCTATGAGTAATATAGTGCTCCAAACTGAATGTGTTTTACTGTGTATTTATTAAACTACTAACTGCTGGAGTCATTTGCTTATCCACCAGTATTTTTTAATTATATGACCCACATCACACGGTTCTTACTTCTATAAACTTAATTGGTATATATTGTATTTTGTGCATATTATATTGTCATATAATATCTATATTTTGGATTATTTTACTGTGTTTTTGGTTATTTTCTTCTTCTACAGCTGTTAGCTTATTTTACATTTAGTGCTATCTTAATTCTTCATTTGCTGTTCTGAAAGTGCACCAAATCAAAGTCACAGAGACATTAACTTATTCTTGATTCCTGATATATTGGCACAATTTGAACTTTTGACCCTAACTTGGTTTATTTCTAAAGTCATTTCAAACTTAAAATGTTAAGCAACAAAAAATAATATGAAATATTAATGCTTTACGCCCAACCACACTCACTCTTGGCGCGTGTGGAATGGGCACAGCTACATTCTTGCCACGGTCGTAGTCCTGGGGTTTGGTGGCGAGGCAGTGAAGCCCAGCAGATACCGAGCTCTGACAGCGTGCTCATGGGCGTCATGCTGTCTGCGTTATCATTGGTACCTGTAGTCATCTGGTCCAAATGAGCTGTCAAATAAACACTCTGTAATCCTCAAATTTGGCATGCTGCAGGTGCTCCTCCAGCTTGGCATGCTCACTTATCTCTGCTCCAGCTCCTCGTGGTGGAGGAGGCACTCTCTGTCGACACCATGCTGTTGACCTTATATGGAAGAGGGAGGAAGAAAATGGAGGTGGCTAATTTATCAGGTGTACAAAGAGCTTTGAGGTGTAGCCCCTACAAAAACACATTCTCCTCCACATTATCTTAAATGTGCATATTAATGGCTGTAAATGTCATTTCACCCATGTACCAACCTGTGTCTTCACGAGAGGCTGGCGCTGTAGCTGTCACTCTCTGTGACAGTGATGCCATGCTGGGGAGCCAACTGTGCGCCAATCTGGGGTGAAAGTGCGGGCTGGCGTGGAGGCTAACATGGTCAGAGTCCACTGACTAGGTAAGCGGTTCCTGATGCTGTGGGCTGATTTAACACTCTTCCTCGACACGGGTCTGGTGGTAAATGGATATAAATAATAAGAACATGTCTTGTACCAAAAAAATGAACAAAGCATTTTCAAGGAAACACCTCATCAGGCTTAGACCACAGTGGATTTTAGACTGAAAAATGCAAAGTCATCTGCAAGGATGAAGATTTGTAATTCATGATATTCCTGGCATTTGGTCAAAAATAACACAAGAAATTGATGAAATGCAGGAACCTTTACTGTTTATTAGCACCATATTGCACCAGTTAGTTTGCACAGTGAGGAAAAGCACTTACTGGTTCTGGTCTGATGTCTGACATGTCAGTCGGACCGGTGTTCTGGATGAGGCGGGGTGACAGACACACCTGTCAAAGCTCTGAGGGTTCCCAGTTTGGTTGAACTCTGTGTCTGTCACAGGATAGTGGCCTTATCCTCACCCTGACAGGCTGGAATGAAGATTACGAAGCACAAATAAAGAATCTAACGCCTCCAATGTTCCTGCTTACATCTGACAAAGATTATTTTTATCTGACTCATGCACAGACATACATGAGTGCACACAATAATTTTCTGTCTCTCTCCCCTCTCACCGATTTGCTATGCCTTCCTTGTCCTCAATTAGCAGCTGCACTCTGGGGATGTCGATGTGTAACACGTGGGCTGGGGAGGGGCCCTTCACGAAGTGTCAAAGCTGCGGTTGTTTTTACTAAATCCAGAGATAAGGATAAACCACGCACACACACACAAATAAACACAGTTTGAGTAAAATCAAAATGTGGTTGTAAAATGGTTACGAGTTACACTAAATCATTTTGCAAGAGGGCCTAGGAAATCACAGTCTTCTGATCAGCATCTCTGCAGGCTTTTGGCATCTAGAGGAGAAACAGAGAACATAACAAATTATTTTTCCTGACACACAAATCAATCTTTTAAAATAAATGCAACTCCAGGACTACATTCAAAGATTCTTTCCTGAAGTCTGCCTCTGCTTCTGGAATCTCTCTGAGACTGCTTTGTTGTTCACGTAAATCATTCCACCACTTGTCTCCTCTTCTTTTACTTCTACTCTCTCACCTCTTAGTCTCTTCCAGCCTTTTTCTTTGGTGCTTCACCCGAATGATGAAGAGTAGTATACCAGAGTAACAAGATGTGGGACAGCCAATGGAAAACAGCTTCTTGACATCATCGTTCTTTTCAGGGAGATTTGATTGGTGGGATTATTGCCTGCACAAACCAGGACAACTAAAGATGGTACTGCCTTTTCCGACAATATGTTAAGATGGCCAGTATTACTAATTTTCTTATTAAAAAAAGTAAAACTACCATTTATGTGAAGGAATGCCAAACAAAAGTCTTCTACTCACTGCCATTAAATGGTCTAGTGTTGCAAACTGGGAGCTCTGGTTGCCACAATAGCTATTACATGCTTTCATCTTCAACTCCTTACCAGAGTGGCCTCACGCAGCTCTGCCAGGAACTGCGTCTGTAGTGGCATTAGTGCATTACACTCTGCCATGTCCATGTACCTGCAACAAGTTAATAATGTTGCATCTAATCTCTGTTTCTTATTGTTTCGAGATTGAAGGTTACCTCAGTACTACCACAACACTGGCTCATGCCGGTTGCAACTAGGGATCATGTTTTTTAACCCCCAAGTACTGAAAATGAAAAGCAGTGACTCACCTTTTGGTCTAAACTCAAGAGTATTGGTAGCTGATTGGACAGCCTCCACTGGCCCAACCTGCAGGTTAGCAGAGGCGGGCATGGCTGGAGTTAGTAATGAGTGAAGACTGGCTGGTCCTTGCTGAACTGGGTTCTGTGAAAAAGCAACATTACAATACATTTGTCTATGTCTGTTTAGACAACTAAAAATGACATATGTTGTGCCAGAGAACAGGTGATTGTGGAATATAAGACATCATAGAGCGGGTCTATGTGATTCCTTAATAGCAATGTCTTGTTGGTAACAAGTGGTATGTATACAACTGCTAGAAACAAATTCAGAGTGGGTAATCACTTCTCCTGTGGCAATATGTGTATTAGGTATGCTTTTGACCTTTTGTCCACCCACACACTAATTTCCTTCATCCTCCATTCCAGGCTTCTTACCTGGCCGTAGGTCTTTGCCTCAATGATCTCACTGGTCGTCCTGCTCCAACTGTTCTTGGCAGCCAGCTTTTGCTATACCAGGTGCCACAGCGTGGGTTGTCCGGATTTGAAGGCGCTCCTAGGGCAGTAAACATCTTTTCCATCCTCTGTGTTGTCCACAGAGTACTGCAACCTAAAAACCTGTATGCACAAGGCTAAATATTAATTTCTTTTTATTTTATATCACACTGGTATTTCTTTTTGAAGGTTAAAATGAGAAACTCCTGCAGCATCAACCCTATCAAACTTTGTGACATTGTACCTCTAATGTCCACTAGATGGCAGCGTCAGACTGTACTTCTGTTGCCCATGAGCCCTGTTTGGAGGACAGTCTTGCTGCTCTCTATCACATGCCATTGGTTACCTACAAACTAGAGACTGGAATGGCGCTGACTGAGCATCTATGCAAATGAGGGCATGCAATATGGTGACTGTTTTATAATCAGCTGCCTCAGAGAGCCAACTCCTCCTGCTCCAAGGCGCTTTCATTTAATCCTCCATCTCTGTCTGTCTTTCCTTCTGTTGGTAAATAATTATGTATATGTGAATGTCTTCTTCTCTGTGTTTCTTTTGCACTCTTTGTACCATCCTTTTTCTCCCTCCCTTTCTCTCTCTCTCTTTCCTGACAGATGGTGCGATAGGGTCAAAAACATTAGAAGGGTTAACATGTGCAGATCCTGCAGTGTTTGTTTATAGTTTATAATACACCTCTGTCTGCCACAGAGGCAGAGAACACAGTAGAACATAACAGGGAGAACAGTACAGAACACTTCCACAATAACAGACTATTGCAGAAGAAGTTAGAACATAACATAAATAATTTATCCAGGATTGCTAACCTACAGAATTGCTCATTTGCTTTTCTGTTTATTTTACACAATCTCCCAAATACTACACACACACACACACACAAACACACACACACACACACACACACACACACACACACATATATATATATTCTAACATGTTTATCTGATAATGTCTGCAGATGCCACTGCGTAGTAATACCACAAAATAGATGTGATGAGTGAATTTCAGCATTGCCTACTGCTGACTGTGCAGATGGCCTCCCTGAACAGACGGGCATTCTGGTATGCATACACAAGATATACAAAGATGAGCATCACCCCGGATGTATGAGACGCACTGGATGATGTATGCAAATACTGATTTGGTAGCCCATCATTATTTGAATACAAGCTGCACAACCAACACACGAGTGTTTGCACCAAAGTTTATATTACTTCCCTCGTCCGTGCCGCGTATTAATGCATACAAATTAGTCAAACGCTAGTGTCTGAGCCTTCCTGGCAGTGTGCGGCCAAATGAATAACCTAACAATGTTAAATTGTTACAGCTTGATGACACAAAATACACTTGACCTAATGGTTCAAAAAGTTGTCTTTGAATGTGATCTCATAAGTTTTCTTAATTGTTTTGCAGTCATTCCCTTTTTATAATGTATACAGCAAAAAGTTTATTGTAGATCTAAGTTCATCTTAAAGACATTACATCAAATCACCACACCTCTCGTGCTTAGCGGTCTCATATAAGTTTTAACAGCAAGTCTGACAAATGACCCTACAAGCATCCTCACACTAACAAACAACCGAACAATGAAAAGTGAAATCACATTTGCAGGCATGCATTCAGTCACACCACCATGCCATCTTCACACAGAAATCACCAACAATCAGATAATCAAACAGACACATAATTAACGAAACATAAAACCAGGACATCAATCAATAAAGTAATAGATTAGCGTGCACACTAACAACGTGGAAGGTAAAGAGGACAAAGACAGACAGAGGGTGAACTAAAATCAGAGGTCGAAATCCAGCGTTGATAACCTAATATACTGGAAGACAGAAAGACAGCTTTGCAGGCCACCTACCTCTGATAAGAGAGCTGCCTCCGTTGTCTCCTGGTATCAGGCCAGAGTGATGGAAGAGGTGGTGGAGGTGGTGAAACCGGTTAGGCAAAGGCTGGTCTGGAAGGGACTAAGTAAAAGCATACAGTAAACCACTCAATAATACTTAGAACTTAGACTTATACATTTTTTTAAACATAGGAAAAATGTAATTGTTATAATGTAAGCTTACTACACTATATTTCTCATTTGATAAGAACAACAATAGGGCTATAGAGTGAGGCACAGTAATAGTGATGTCATTAATAAGCGTTTTTTTCCTACCTTGTACCAAAGGTTGACTATAATAGTGTCAAAACCAGGGTGTTGGTGGCTGTGCAGGTGTAGTAGCAGAATCTTCAGCTTTGACAGGCGCCAGCACTAATGTCACATTGGCCAGAATGAGGCGCTGTCCATCCAGAGACACTGGGATGGCTGTTATCCTCACTAACAGAAAGGAAGGAGGCTGACTCCTTGAGAGGACATTGTAAGACTTATTTTAGTGTTACTCGAGCAGGAGGCTGCAAAAATTCTCCACAGGCATGAGGTTAATATTTTGTGTTGTTAACATTCAAAGTTAGGATCTGGGTTAATGTTAAGGGAGCTGTATAGTATTTTTCAAAGATGCATTACTTACACTATATGACGTATTGACAAAGCTGAATTTTGCTGAACCATCTGAGATGTAACATTCTAAGAAGAGACATGACACTATACTCAGCTTCATGTAACATCTGTTGTGGATTCTCACCTGTCTTTAGTCCATTTATAATTAGAAACGTTGGCTCTCACTGAGCTACAGGGCAGTACACCTCTTTTTTTCATCCAAGGAGTGGTCACTGTGCCCCAGATGACAGGATCTTAGCTGGGGCTGGTGGAGGGAGAGAGAGGATGTAAAAATGATAGGGTGTATAAAGACAGAGACATTGTTGAAAAAGGACCATTAAAGCTAATTGCATTAACACTCAAACCAGGCCACACTACAAGCAGAAACCTTAGCCTAATTAATATGTACTGATTGGATAATCTTGCCATTGTCAAATAAACAATTTTCAAACCTAATAAACAAATGCTGCAGAGGTTTTCCAAGAATGTTTTGGTCAATACGACATGATGGTTAACACAAAAGCATAAATTGATTTGTTTTCCATTTAGGATTCTTTCAATAAGCATTTACTAGAAGAAAAGCGTATATTGTGTTGATTCACTTGGCAGAGAGGGAGAATCTGTGTGTTAAATGTGACATTGCAGCAAAGAATGGAATATGAATAAGATATAAGATGGGACAAAGAATAGGCAGAGAGGATGTAAGCTTATATGCATCCATTCGGAGTACATAAACATATTCTCTGTCCACCCCCACCCCCCTTTTTCTTTCTCAAGCTTGGCGTCTTAATGCCAGGCTCTAGTGCACTTATGTTAAGGCTGAATGAACTATTGGTGGGCAAAGCCTGGAGGACACTACCTTTTACAGCTGCCCGATCAAGCTGGCGCACCCACCCATGGCGCTTTTTCATGAAGCCTTTCCAGCAGTCAAAGGAGCGAATAGATAAAGAAAAGGATGACAAATTGAAAGTGCACTCTAGTATTCCTTCTCCTTATTCTTCCCTACTAATCCAAAACCCTATTGATTTAGCTGCCCTCTTCATTTCTTAAACACTCTGCCCCTCTCTATTGTCTTGTGTATTAGTTAGCTCTGCTCCTGTGGTATCATTTCTCTCCTCTTTTTCCCCTCCTGCTGCCCTCCTTTTGCTCCCCTCTTATCCATTTCCTTGGCTGAGGGGCAGTTTCTCTGGTGCCCTCTGAACTCTACCAAATCAATAGCATACCTTTGTAAAGAGGTAAAACAGGCAGTAACAAAAGAAACAAAGGAGGCTGGAAAACAAAGCAGCAAGGGATACAGTATATAGAGCAAGTGACAGAGTAAGAGGAGATCATTTACAGAGCCATGAGGGATGTAGAGCAAAACATCCTTTAAAACTGTATTTTAGTTCACAGCATTGTCGATAAGAGGCTTGAAGGAATACTAAACAATGACGTAGCAGTGTCATAAGTGTTCTAAGAGACTGAGATGGCAGGAGCAGAGACAGAGAGACAGAGCAAATAAAGAGCCAGAAAATTCAGGAAAGGAAATGAAAGAAGGCTATTCAACAACAGCTGAACTGGTGAGTTGCCAGGTCAAGAAGACTCTCAAGTGTTCAGGTTAAAATCAAGCAGAGATGAGGAGTGGGCTGAGTTGCACTCAGCAAGACCTGTAAACATATGTGAAATTACTGCATTTCCCCTTTAAATGCTGATGGAAACCCTAAATGATTTTGACCTGCAAATTACCAAAACCACAATTACTTGGCATTTAACCTCACTGTTTCTCTCATCACATATGTCACTTTTTGCATTCAGGGTCTCACCCTTGGCTGCCCGCTCCACGGTAACCTTCTACTTCAAGTTACCTCGGCCTGCAGTGGTGGCTGCAGCCCAGATTACTGCTGCCTGTGGTTGGGGTGGGTGATTCGGTAAAACAGTAGCTCTGGTTGGCTACATACTCGCTGGGCAGCTGGGGGGAGAAAGTGGAAAGGAAAGTGTAATAAAAATATTACAGGAAAAATATGTTTTCTTTTTAAATCTATCAACAGATTTGCTGGTAGGCTGAAATACTTGTTTCTTATGCAGCAATATTATCGGGTACATAACTGCTGAATTATTGCATTAAAAAACATCATCGCCAAATCATCTAAAACAAACAGACTTGCTGTGAAACAGGCAGAATTTTGTATCCAACAGAGTCAAGTAAGTTGTAAGTTGTAAAGGCTCCCAAAACATAATAAAACACATTAAAATATAGACAATTTAAAACATTCCATATTTTCAACTTTCCCTAGAATGAAGAAAAAAAACCTTGTTGTGTTCTGGTCCTGTACAATCTGCATTGTATCCATATGTGCTAAAGCGGCACTAGTAAATTCAGGGGATGACAAAGACAAGATCATTTTGTCACTTTACTGGAGGCAGGAGCAACATGAAGGCTGAGTGGTATCATTCTAATGTGAGCCAAGCCCTGTATTCTCTCCTCAGTCAGTACTACTGGGAAGAAGAGAAAGGGGATGACAGGAGGACAGAGGTTCTGGGGCATATTATGATAAAAGGCAAAACTGTGTGGAGGGATGGAGCTGGAGGGAGAGAGAGAGAGAGAGGAGAGAGAGAGAGAGTGAGAGAGAGAGAGAGGAGAGGTTGGGTTGTGGTGGTGGTGGAAGCCTCCCTCTCCTCCTCTGTTTCTCCTCAGGAGGGCAAACAGAGAATGTAAGACTGAGGAGACAATGGGGGACAGACAAATGAGACCGTCAGAGATATCATGAACAGTCATACACTAATGAGAACCCTATCTGCAGGCATCAGCAGTGGCGGAGAGAGGGAGAGGAGAGGAGGCGGGAGGCGGGAGGCGAGGAGGAGAGGAAAGGAGGTCACATAAAGCAAGGCAGAGATGGGAGAGGAAGATGGATTTTACACAAACAAGCACAAATCGCATGCAGAATACACTGGCACATCCAGTGCTACGCGGCCTGGAGGTGGATGTGTGATGCAGTGTGTTTAACCCAGCCATGTGTCACATACAGACATATACACATCACTGTCGCTATTTCTGGCACACACTCAAACCACAGCCTCTCTTTTTTTATAGCCTGCTGATCACTATTCACCCTGCACCAATTATATGACCCTCAACTCCTACTCTTCATCTACTCCTCAGGTATCCCAACACCAGGTACACACACATATACACATATACACACACTTCTGCATCCCGCATGTTTGTGCTGCTGGTCTCAGCTATGAATAGAAAGAATCTGGAAAAAAGAGAACACAATCCCACCAAGATTTAACACACACAGCGCTGTCAGTGCGCGAACGACAGCTATCTCCGTCTAAATCACGGTTTTACTACACCCCCTCAGTTTGACACTGACTCACATTTCCCAATGACGAAACCGTTGCAGTGGAAATGATGACTGCGATACAAGCGTCAAATGGTTTGAGTCTGTAAAAATGTGGCAGACAGTAAATCTGCGAAACTTTTCAGTGTAGCTGAGCTCTATATAACCACTAGGTTTCTTGTCTGCAGAAACAATAGTTTATTCTGGGCAAACAGTTCAGTATTCCTGTTGTTTTCACATTTATGGGCAAGGCCGTCACGGAGGAATCCACTGGGCTTTTGTACTTCCTGTTCCCTGTTCATCATCCATTCCTCTTGTCTCAAATCCTCTGTATTTTTCCTCCTGCCTATCCTTTTACCTGCATACCATCTTCCCTTCTCCTCCTCTCCTTGCCCCTCTCTTCATTTCCCTGTCCCTCTCAGCATTTCCCTGTCATGTGGGGCCCCCACTCTTCTTCCTCCATCTATCCATCTATCCACCGGCCCCCCGTCTCATTTCTTCCCACAAGCTCTCCAAATATATCAATCTTCTTCTCCTTCCTCTCTCCTCTCTGTGCATTTTGTCTCTATCTCTCACTGCAGATGGGGCATGGACAGAGGGATAGGCGGATGGATGTATGTATGGATGAATGGGTGGGTGGGAGAAGGAGGAGGTAACAAGTGTGTGTTGCTGTATGGATCTAATGTTCTCCAGCGTGGAGATAGCGTGATCCGGGGGGGCGATAGGCGGATAATGAAAAGAATAAAAGTACTCCCATGGTGTGTCAGCCCCATCCCACTCCTTCTTCTACTCAGTCGCACTCATTTACATAGTAATCATCCAGAGCTCTGCATGGGGGCTTCAGAGAGGGACTAAGAAAGACAGAGAGAGAGAGAGAGAGGTAAATAGATAGAAAAGAGAGCAGTGATTTGTGAATGAAGGAAGATGCATGTATATCTCTAGATGGAGTACATTTATGTGAATTACTATTGTCTGACATGTGTGTGTGTGTGTGCATAGTGCGTGTGCAAGTATTCACACAGGGTATGTTTCTTGCTTTTGAATTCACTCTGTCATAAAAACATGAGTTGCATATATATATGTACCTCTACACGCTTGGTGTGATACATTTATAGTGTGTGTATATTTGTGTGTGTGTGTGTGTGTGTAACGTAAACGACTTTCTGCCCTGGTTATTGAACAGATGAGGTTGTCCTGGCAACGTGATGAGACGCAGATATGCAAATGAGGCTGGAGGGTGAGCTTACCACTTTACACTCTTGACTCGAGGAGCTCATTTACACACACATCTTACTGAGACTTGCAGCATTATTTTACACACACAAGTCCTGGCTTACAAATGCAAGGTAACATGTAATCAATTTCTTTGTCAACTTATCATATAAATTGTATGGCTATATTCTGCATTTAAAAAGGATCTTGTCTCCTTCATACGTCAGCCATGTTTGGACAGCCCCCCACGCTTTAGTCCTCTTTCCTTTTGCCCAATCTCAAACTCTCTGCACCTCTACTGACTCACGGTTGGCCTGACCAGGGGCTGGGCAGTAGATGGTGTGCCAGATTCCATTTGGCTTGTGAGGGGTAGCAAGACACCGACACTGCTGGCGGAGGCACAGCTTTGATGCCAGCTGGAGGTCAGAGGTCTGAATCATAAAGGGAGAGAAGAGGAAATAGAGGGCAGAGAAAGCGGTCACTTAAATTTCTGGTCTGGTGCATAGTTAATAGCTTTAGCGACAAACTTATTCTTTTGATTTGTCGACTATTTATCATTGTTTAGTTGTTATATGATGTCAACAAATGCAACAAAAACATCCATGTGCACCCAGAAGACCCTTGGCTACTGGTATTCAATACTACAGTATTACAGCCAGTACAGGCTCTGCTGCCTGTGTAGCATTTAGTAGCTAGCTCACATGCTGAGTACTAGATGACCATGATCATGTTATAACAGTGATAATGCCCCTGGGGTGTCTTGTAACCGAAAAATAATGGACTTAGTGGAGGGACCTCTTATTTTCCATTGTGTAATTTTTCAGCTCATGTAATATTTGGAATATTGAAAGCTGCCTTAAGAAACATCAAGGTCTCTATTAGACAATTAAGCCTGCAATATTCTGTGTGTGCAAACCAGGGCTAAAATTATTAGACAACAGAAAATTAATCTTCTATTAATCTTCTTTATTAATCTTAAAATTGACTGGTTCAGACTCCTCATATACAGTTTTTTCTGCTATTCTTAGTATTCTATGATAGTAAATTGAATATCTCTGGATTATTCTGTTGGTCTGACAAAACAAAACAAAACAAAAAAATTGAATAGGTAGGCCTTGCATTTTAGAAATTGTAATGGGAATATTTCACAATTTTATATACATTTATACACATTACATATACATTTTATAAACCAAAAATAAAAAAATAAAAAAATAATTAAAGAATAGTTGAGTGTTTAAAACTGAAAATATTCTAAAGTTGCAGCACTAATGCGCATCTCTCTTTAACTCTGCATGCTGCTTGTGTCCCACACCTGGGTTTGGATGTGTACACTATAAACCTTCTTCAATTGTGTATTCTTTTTCCATATGGAGAACTTGTGCGTTATTTCTTATTTGACCAGTGACTTCTTTGCATAAAAACATAAAGGATACCATCTGTATGCCAACGTATGGCTTACTGAAGCTATTTATCATTGATTTTTAATGTCTGTGTTCTTACAGGGGTTAATTAAGCACTTCTTCACATCCTGAAAGAACAGACAAAGTAAGTTAAAGTTAAAATAGTTACACGCACAAAGCATGAACATTTTTAAAGAGACTAAATGCTGTGACCCCAGCGGTGTGCGGCCTTTGGAAATAGCCTGAAAAAGAACTGAATAATGACTCTCTGTCCTCTCTACTCTTACACTTACTGTCAACTGTCTTTGTGTGTCTGAGAGACAGAGGCTGAGAATGGCAGGCTGAGAGCTGGCTGTTTGCACAATTGCACTGCAAACACTTTTCCATATGCCACAGACAGAACCGAGGGCAAAGGGAGGGATAAGACAGAGAGAGACAGAGGACGCTGAACGTATGTGAAGAGGTTGCCCCTGGACACGGTGTCAACCCACATCAGGGAAAAAGAGACACTCAGCTTGCCCCTGATAAACACACACACACACACACACACACACACACACACACACTCGACAGGCACACATGCACACACTCAAAGGCTAACACAATACACATATTTGAAGAGCTATTGTAGTGAGGCCAGCTCATAAAATGGAGATATAGTGAGGAAAAGAGAATAAAGGCCTTTTCTGAAATGACACTTCTTAGAATCTCTGCTCTCCCCCTCACTCTGGCGCTCTCTCTCCCTCATTTTCTCCATCTCCAGACGCCTGCCTCCTCCTCTGCCTGGCCCCAGGGAGGGAGAGGAGAGGCGGATACGGATGTAATCCACAGCCCGCCAGTGTAAGCACAAAATTAATTCTCTCTAAGCCACAAAGAATTAATCCCTCTCCTTGTGCTGGATGCTGAGCTAGACTTGCACACAAACAATAGCACATATATACATGCACGCGCACCAAGACATGTACAGATGCAAACACACACTTAGCCAACCCCCACACCCCCCGCCAACCCCAACACTTCCACATATCCGCATGCACAGACTCACACCCTTAGGCTCCTTAACCACACACACACACACACACACACACACACTTTTTGGCTTCTTAATTCTCATTAGCACTGGTAATGGCACATCAGTGCACAAAGAGGTTTTAATCAGCAACCTCAGCCTTACAAAGACCCCCCACCCACCCCTGGCAGTCTGCCTCCCACACACTACTGCCTAAACCAAGAAGTTAAATCCTTGGACCTGCCCCAAAAGATGCGGTCAAATCAAATGTCACATTATTGTAGATCTGTTCATCTTTTGGTTTACCTGTGTGAAAAGATCTACTAAAATATGGACTCACAGTCTTCACGAGTTTGGATATACAGGACGTTGCTCCGAACTCCGTCCCCAGCCTGGGTGTAGGCCAGCACCTGGATGCTGTAGTTGGTGAACTTCTCCAGGCCTCTGAGCTCCACCTGCTCTTTAGTGGTTGTGATGTTTTGCATTTCACCCCACTCTGAGAGACAAGAAGAAAGACATGCGTTCAGACCGAGGACCTGAGCTGTTTACCGGTCACAGTGTCTAAAAGTAAGATGACAGACATGCTCAGCCCACCTCCGTCCGGGAACACGGCCCAGAACACGACACGGTATCCCTTCAGTACGCCGTGTAGTGTCATCCTGGGAGGCTCGGCCCATGTGATAACCGCCTCGTCTGATGTTACAGAGATGGCTCGCACATTCTGAGGAGGCTGGCTGGGCACTGGAGATAAATACAAAGAGAGAGAAGAGAAAAGGTCAGATAAGTTATCTAAAACATGTATCTGTGGTTATCTAACCGTATTTATTTTCAGTTAAATTCAATCAAAAAGGTCTGTTCATTGAAGGGTGAAAAACTACTAAATACATAAATAAAACTAGAGAAAACCCCTTGCTGTACAGAGTCCTTTAACCTCTTGAGTAGCTTGAAGATTGGAAAATGATATTATTGTTATTCCATGCTGTGACAGTATCACATCTACAGCATATTCTGCAGCAGCTTGTTCCAGCTCTTCATTGACGCTAACCCATATTGTTTACACTGAGTGAAATATAAAAAACTATATTCTAGATGTCTAATGCATAATTCTATTCCTATGGCAGGTCAGAGAGGGTTTTAAGGATTTAATTTAATTTCTCCTTTAGGTAGCTTTAAGTTTGGAAACTAATCATTTTCACTGTCTGTCATGTACTCTGCAGGAGCTTGTTCCAACTTTTAACTGATGCTAATTGAGTAAAATGTTGAATACAAGACTCACCATTCCAACAAATTGATAGCTATTGCCTCATTTTATACACATTGCCCCCAAATTTAGCCTGACATCTATGGTATCTATGAATATTTTTGGATGTCCACTGCAATTTAAAATTACGTTTAGTGGGTATGAAGAAAGTTTAGCTGCATAGTCCGAGTTTGCCTTGACTGACCCTTAGCCTGGGTTTAACAGTTAATAGGACCATATAGGCTAGCTGATGAATAAATAAATAAACCCTCCCTGAAACCCTAAAAGGCATTTCCATATCAAACCTGAAGTGAGTGCACAGGCTAGTGATAGATAAAAAGCCCCATGACATGCATCCAGCCTGATGTATAGGACCATCTCTACAACCACCCATCTCTCTCTTTCTCTGTACAAGCCTCCCTCTGTCCCCCGACAGCCCAGGTGTCTCTTCTGTTGGCTACCGCTGACCATTAGTCTTTCAGGCTTTGAATAACACACACTGTTGGGGATGAACAGAAGTCAGCTTGTGAGAGAACGAGGGGCAGGAAGAGAGGAAGAGAGCCGACTGAAAGACAGAGAGCAATGAAAGAGAGAGACTGGGCCAAGTCCAGCAGGGGATTTCTCTGCAGCTGGTGAAGAGAGAGGAGATGGGGAGGGGAGGAAGGGAGGGAGAGGAGAAGGAGGATTGAAACAGAAACAGGGTTTTGCATGAATAAACCTTTAGGGCTCAAGTTTAAATAATTAGAAGGAGATCAAAACATAGCTCAGCTACCCCATTCACAGTCACACCTTTACGAGAAGAGAAATAAAAACCTGAGGAGGATGTGAACAAAAAAGTGCTTCCAAATTGTCTGTACTGGGGCTTATGTAGGGTTAAACAGGTAAAGGACGACTAATGAAATAAAAATAAAGTTTAATAAATCAGCGGTTGTTGATGTACAAAAGAAGGCAGTTTTTGGATTGGGGCTACACAGAGGAGGAGATGGGGTGAGGGGCAGAGGAAGAAGGGAGGAAGAGAGTTAAAAGCAAGGGGAGCAAGGGAAGGGCAGAAAAAAGATGAAAAGAGGAGCAGAGAGACAATGCGCTCAGCTGGCAGATAATTACAACGAGGAAGCTAGCAGAGAGCAGAGAGAGAGACAGACAGAGAGACAAGCTAATTGCAATTATTTTTAGTATGCTTGTTGTTATCCTATTATCATAATAGCCATCAATATCCTGTCGCCACGGTGACAGCCACAGGGAAGAATTGGAGGGCTCTGTCTGCTCTGGACCAATGGAGCTCAGCCAACTGTTCACTGGGTGGACAAGTATGTATGTGACGCGTATATCTGTGTGTGTGTCTGTGTGTGTGTGTGTGTGTGTGTGTGTGTGTGTGTGTGTGTGTGTGTGTGTGTGTTTGTATTTATTTGTGGAGGGGGAACTCAGGCAAATGTGGATGACGTATGATAGATATTGAGAGAGATGGCATGTATTGAAAAATTGTTTGCACAACAGCGTACAGATGAATTGTGTTTCTAAACTGCAGCTCAACAAGAAAGAATAAAGAGAGAAAAAAAAGACAGAACACAAGACTACAAAAAATACAATATTAAGCGGTCTTGAGAGAAAGAATTCCGTTTTTTCTTTTGAAGATGTATGTAGCTGTGGTTTTATGTTAAGAGCTGTCAATTTCTTCTGCTCATTAGAGGCCAAAAGTCAATTAATGCAGCTTGTTTGGAAAATGCTGCTTTATAAGAAGTGAATAAAAAGAAAAGTTCTCTAGCTTAGTAAATTATAGCCTTTGGAAGACAAGTCTGAGCCACAAGCTAAATTAAGTCCACTGGTCCTTTGTCCTACTGCCTTACTGCTTTACACCCACCTCTTTCTAGCTCTCCCAAAAGACTGCCTTCAACCTCACATGTACTTTCATATTTTTGAGAAAAGACTGGATTTTTTTTCATGAGCACTCATTTTAACCACTCACTGATTAAAAAAAAAAAAAAGAAAGAAAAAAATCTTTTTTTGCAATGCAAGGTACTGATCTTGAAAGTGAATCCTTTCCATACTTCCAGCAAGGAGTCGGTAGATATTTTTGGCCCCATTTGTTTATTAAATTATAAAGATGTCTCAAAACCTGTTTGCAGATTTCAGTTAATTTGGTAAAAGGTAAGTGGAAAGAACAAGAGATTAGTTTTTGGTTCAGATCTGGGGAGATTTGTGTATCCAGAATTATTTTTTTCCAAAAGATTTCTTATGATTATGATTACAAGTCTGGGAATTGTTGGACATTTTTCCTATGTTGCTGCTAGTGCATCTACCTGAATGAAAAATTAAATTAAATTAAAGAAAACTGATTATTGTCTGTCATTATGTGCATTTTCATACATACTTACAGCCAAATGCAAAAAAGTTCAAACTAAATGCTGAATTGTGCAGCCTAGGAAGAGGTTTTTCTTTCTAAGTGCTTTTTTAGTTGATTCATTCATTCATTCGTCCATTCACTCAGTGCACTCGATGCACGGCAAGACCTCGACATGTCTCTGCACATGGATCACTCAGTCCTCTCTGTGGTGCTGCTGAATGTGCACAGTGTCTATGAGACTATGTGTCCTTGATGTTTGTAAAAAGGCATTTTGATTCCTGCAGCCAACATTCATTCTTGTTGAGAGAAAAGAGAGAATGTAGTAATTTTAAGTTACAAAGCATGGCATGATTTGACACAGATCAGACAGCGAGAAAGTGAAAAGAACAATGGCAACAGAAAAAAGTGCAATAACTCTGAAACAAAGCCAAAGCCGACGGGGGGTGATCTCTCACAGGGCTAACAGTTTACTCTTCTACTGTATATAATGCACCCTGCTGTTTAACCTGTTTCCCTTTGTTTAACCTATAGCTGCTAGTCACTTAAACAGCCTACATTTACACTCACAAACAGACCAAGAGGCAAAAAAATCCTACTGTACATGTGTTGTTTATTGTGACCCTTACCATCTTCTAGTGTTGTAGCGTTGATCTCCGAGCTAGAGGGCCCTGTGCCGGCTCTGTTGAAGGCCTGGACAACCACACCATACTGGGCAAACTTCTTCAGGTTGTCCAGAGTGTAAACCTCACTGTCTCCAGTGGCCTTCATCTCCACAATGCTGTACTGGCCGTTACTGCCGGGACCGTTCTCTCTGTAACCGATCTGGTAACCCCGGATCACGCCATTCTGCAGCTCCTTCCTGGGAGCCTAACGGATGAAATAAAAAAAGACGATGCTCACATCAGACTCATTTATTCATATTCATAGAGAGTGTAATGATTCGGGCACCCTCCACAAACTTAATACATTGAGAGAGAAGCAGGACAAAAAACATTAGGTTACTTTGCAAGCAGCAAGTGAAATAAGGCACACAAACTAATAATACTTATTGGGGTACAAAGCTGTTCAGAAGGCAAGCATGTCAAATGCTTTACCTTCCAAGTGACCCTGATACTCTGGGAGGTCACAGGCTGCAGGATCACATCCATGGGAGGACCGTCAGGCTCTGAAAGAGAGAGAGAGAGAAAGACATAGGGATTGAGGTGGAGGCATTTTGCTACAGCCAAACAAACAGTCTGTGACTTTCATGTTTCATGTTTAATGACCATGAAAAAGTTGTTTTTGTCCCGTTTCACTGAAGTAGACTTTCAATACAAAATGCGTATTCAAGGACAGATGTCAGTGTCACCATTGATGCAGAGGCTGAGAGCTGATTTGCTCACATTTACATTAGTAAATAGCAGTGTTGTCAAGACACTCACGTGCTTCTTCTGTGCTGATGGTGAGTTCCTTACTGGCCTCGCTTTTTCCTATAGCGTTGTAAGAGTACATGCGGATGCTGTAGACGGAAGCAGGGTGGAGGTCCACTATGTTGGCCTGATTGTTGGTGGGGGAGATGTTTCGAGTGGCATGCTTAAGCTCCCAGGAATCTGACAAAGAAAAGCAGAATAATAGTACAGCATTATTTTTCATTTTGAGTAATACAAGTTGCTATCATCTTCCCACTTCAAAAAACACTCCTGATATGTTTGGGGATTTGCATTTTCTCAATCTTTCTATATATGATGTCTTATTTTTTTCCTATACAAAAGTAAAAATGTAGCATTTTGTATTTTGACAAAGCTTCAGCTTAACATTTTATCCCACTAGATTCACTTTTCTGTCTTCATTTTCTGCCAAATGAGATTATACACTTTTCACTTACCTGTCTTGTTCTTATACTCAATATCATAAGAGGTAATGACGCTGTTTCCATCAAATCTCTGTGTCCACCGGAGATTCATACTGCGATCTTTCACTTCTCGCACCTCCAACTCCGGAGGGTCTGGTGGCTCTGAGGATTTAAAAGAGACACGTTCAGATGGTAAGAGGGAAAGCAGGTTTGTGAGGCTTTCCTCAATGTAAACAGTACATACATCAGTGCAGGAACGGTTACCTTGCACAGTGAGCTGGATAAGGCCTCGTCCTTCTCCGTAAGAGTTGATGGCATGACAGGAGAAAAAGACTGAATCCTCACGCTCTGCTGGCTTTAGCTGTAGATAGAAAGGTAGAAAAAGAAATGTCAAAGAGACAAACAGCTCTATCTTTGTGTAATGCACAGCCTTGTGATGGAGAAGTGTTTTTCCTCTAACATGCCTGTTTGTTATTTAGATGACTCACCGTGCACTGTGTTGTAAGGAGAGGTGAAATAGGGGAAGTGTCACTTTTTTTGCACCATTTCTACCTACAAGCTTGAAAAATGTGAAAAGTGCACCATGGCCACTACGCTCTTTGTACTATTTTTGTCACTTAAGCTAATGAAGGTGTAGCCCAGTAGCTTATGTACCAAAAATATATATTTTTTCTGATTAACCAATAACACCAGCAGGAAAGATTAATGTTTGAGTCTTACCAGCCATGATTGACTACCTGGACAATCATTTGAAAGTGGCAGTTATGCGCTCTATCCAGGTCTCTACTTTGAGTGGGGCACATTGTCAAACCACTGTTACACATGCCAAATCCACTGGTGTTACCTTGATTAAATGCTGTGCAACACACACACACACACAAGTTTCTGTGCTCTCTCAAGCAGTTCATTGGGGAGTGAGATGATAACATCCTCAGAGCTCACTGGGCATGGTTGATTCAGGTCTCCTTTATATCGCCAAGCTCCTTCTGTACCACTTGTTACCAGTGACCCGTCTTAGTATCACAATTCAAAAATACTGCATCACCAGGCTTCAACAGCTGTGTGTGCATTGTCTATTCTCCTATCATTCTGGCAGATTTTATCACCTGAGGCATCTCATTTTTTAATACAGCAGAGATGTGGGACATGAATCATAACAGGATCTCTCTCAATATGTCCAGAAACATGGATTTAATTGAAAAACAGACATAATCTTTTCATGGCATCATATTTTGGGCTGCTGTATATAGGCTGTGTAAAAAGATTTTCCTTTCAGGTCACACTGGTCTGGACACAGTTGCTAAACTGCAAGAACTAAGGGAGGAGCAGAGATGTCAGACAATTAAAAGGCCCGATGCGATTGGCCATGATTGGTATCAGCCTTTAACAACCCCTAACACACCAGCTGATATGTTAATGGTTTTTCTCTAACCTCACTGTTTTTCTTCGCAGCTCAGGCAAAGAAAGCACAAAAGTTCACACAGCACACCAGAGTGCCCCTTGACTCAGAGCCCAAACAGACAAACAAGAAAAGTGAAAAGAAAATTGAAAGCTATTTGTCAACTGAGTAAGAGCCATAAACATACTGCTGTCTGACTTCAACAACTGGATGCTCCACCACATATATAAGTGTTTCTTACCTTGAGCGTGGACAACACCTCGTCAGTCTTCTCATTGGGGCTGGTGGTAATGGAGTATCGGGGGTTGCGGTCAGGGTCAATGACCGTGTCGCCTCTTTCCCAGCGGATGATGATGGGCCATTCTCCCCTGGCTGTGCAGTTCAGCTCCTTCACGTGACCCTTCTTAGCCATGGTGGTGTTGGGGTGACTGGTGATCATTGCAGGGACTGAAAGGAGATGAGGAGAATGTGGGGGGTTTGGGTGGGGTGGGGTGACAGTAAACAGATTGATGAGAGGAATATTAGATGACAGAGGCAGATAAAAGAGGGAGGGAGGGGTGGAAAAGAAAGAGTAAGTGGATAATAAGCAGAGTTTAAGTGGAAAGGGACAACGAAGTGAAAGAGCGGAGAAGAGAAGGGTAGGACAGCTGGCAGTTAAAAAGGTGGAGTTCGAAGTAGCCAAGTTCCATTGCAGTGGAGTAATGAAGAGCTATGGTCAATGAGGTAAAGTCAATAAACCTCCTCTCCAATAGTTAACATTGGGGTCTATAGGTGAATGAAGAAACATGATACCTCTACTTTTTACACTCACACACTCAATCTCTGGCCAACACACACTCATTCGCACGCACGCACACACACAATATCGATCCGAGGAGGGTTCTGCTGTTTTGTTTTCATCACTTATTCATCTCACCCTCCCTCTTTTCCTCTTTTCCTCCCCTCTCCTCAAGCGAAACAGACAAATTAGAGGAAGCAGAGAGCAGTTCAATCAATAACACACTAACACCCAGAAGGAGAGAGAGAGAGAGGGAGAAAGAGCGGGCAACCCTGTGATGGCAGAACATGGTGAAACTAGTAGATGTATTTATGTGCACCTGTTTATGTGTCTGTGTGAGCAAGAGTCAAAAGGTGCCAGGAATTAAGCACTAACATCTCTCTTGTGAGTACAGTTGTTTTGTAAGGTCAGCGTGCTGCATGGTACAAACAACATCAGACTCACAAAATGCCATAACTTGATGTTGACGGTCTGCGCGTGTGTGCTTAAAGCATGCACACACATTCTCCCTATGCATTTTCACATTGCATCACACAGGGTGTTACTGACAGCAAGGGGAGGATGGAGACATTGA
This sequence comes from Lates japonicus, assembly GCA_033238685.1. NCBI lineage: Eukaryota > Metazoa > Chordata > Actinopteri > Centropomidae > Lates > Lates japonicus. The sequence continues at coordinate 46,058 of BRZM01002118.1, forward strand.
TTGCAGATAATGAATTAGCTCAAGTGTTTTTGATGCAACCGGTGGGCAGATCCCCAAGTCAAGAGATCAATTGCTCAGTTGCTTGCTTTCTCACTGCTGCCTATCTGGCGCACACACACATCATCCTCGTAATTACTGGCCATTTTTTGCTCTCTCATGTCCATGGTCACCTTTGCTCACCGATTTTATCACTGGTAGCGTATGCGTGTATGTTCATCTTACGGAGCACAGGAGAGTAGTCACCCCAGGCTGGCTCCTGACTGGTTTGACACAGTTGGTGGCGTGTGCGTGCATGAAGACTGATAAAGCAGGAGCACTGGAGCATCCTAGACGGCCTCACTGCAGTCATCTACGCCGTGAAAAAGTCATACTCTGCCACATTAGCCTACACCAGTTTGTATACTCACTCTTAACGGTGAGAACCATGCTCTTGCTGATGTCTGAGCCCACCCCGTTGGAGGCCTGACAGAGGTAGAAGCCGCGATCCTCCTCCAAGACATGTCTGATGAGCAGAGAGCCGTTACTCATGATCTGGATACGGCCTGTCAGAGGCACAGGGTGGTACTGCTGTGGGTTCCCAATACCCGCTGGACAGAAAGAGAGATGGAAAACGGGACAGGTGATTATGTTGAAGTAGCTGGCAACACTGGGATTTTGAGAGTATTGGACAGAGTATTACTATGGGCAGAGAAAAGCCAACAGAGACACACAGATAAAAGAATGAAAGATGGGTCATGTACCTAGTGTACCTTTGGCATGCTTCCACATGACCTTAGGAGGAGGGTATCCATCAACAGAACAGTTTAGGATCCCTGCCTTCCCATAGATCCCATCCTGGTTGTTGGGCTGCACCACAAACCGAGGAGGCACTGGAGGAAGAGGAGAAGTGAATAAAAAGACTGTTGCATACATGCACATGCAGCGTTTCATGTTGTAGCTAGTCGTGGTGATAGTGCTTTACAGTATATATTAGTTTTATTCAAACAATTATTTAAACAGAACTATGAGGCTTTTGGAGAAATGTCCCTTTAGTGTAACTGCTCACTACTTAAAGAAAGAACCACTGTATTGTATTTTATAAATGTGTCATATTTTTAAAGTAAAATCGTAATTTCTAAAGAAGTGACTACAGCTGTCAAATAAATGTAATGGAGTAGAAATGTAAAGTAGCATGAAATGGAAATACTAAAGTTAACTACAAGTACCTCAAAAGTATACACTACTTGGGCAAATGTTTGATTAAACAGTTGTGTATTCTGTTGTGGCTCTAAATGACTGGATCACTGAGCCTGAGAGAAAGCTTGTATTACAAACAGGAAGTTGTGGCCTTTCCAAATAAGGGAGTTTTCACTGGGCAAGTCAGATCTAATGAAAGATGCTACTGAGCAGCAAGATGGGAAGTGAAAGATCAAGTGAAATCCATAATGATGACTAAAAGAAAGGCACCCACCGCTGCTTTATTTCTGACCATCTACTAAATCACTGCAGTGCTCTTTTAAAATAACCCATTTCTTTTCTCCTTCTTTTCATATTCTCAATGTTCTCATACTCGTTTTTTCTTACCTGTAACTGTGAGCTGCCTCTCTGTGCTGACAGTAGCAGCATCATTGCTGGCGATGCAGGTGTAGTTGCCATTGTGTTTGAGTGACACCTTGGATATCTGGAGGGAGCTCATGAACTCCTTTGTGTCGATAGTGATGCCCGAGGAGGGCACGATCTCTTGCCCGTCCTTGCGCCACGTGATGCGTATGGGCATGTCTCCAGACGACACCACGCAGGCAATGTACATCAATTTACCAATGGAAGTCGGTGGAAAGTCAAATGGCTGGATCAGTGGAGGAACTGAGAGAAGTACGGAGGGAGAGCAAGAGAGGTAAAGGAGGGAGAGCGATAGAGTGTAAGATGTGTGGAGAGGAAGGAAGAGTAAATAGAAATGTAGCGGGGACAAAGTGATAGAGGGGAAAATAGTGAAATGAGATAAAAGAAAAGAAGTAAAACAGAAGAGGTGGATCAAGTCGAGGAAATATATGATAAAAAGGAGAGTGGGGGAGAAAAAGGCAAGGACAGGCAACAGGGTGAAATAAAGGGTAGATGGAAAGAAGGCACAGTAAGGCAAAGAGGGAATGGAAATAAAATAAAAAGATGAATGAAAACAGTTAGAGGGTTGTTCAAATGAGTGGGGTTAGTAAAAGGTGAAGACAGAGATTTGAGGCAGAGATGAATAAGTGAAGGATAGAGAAGAGACAGAAAGTCAGATGTGAAGACAGAGAGAATATGGGTAGACACACAGATTTGAAGATTCAGGGGCATCGAGAGGACATGGGGTGGGAGAGTTAGAGATGTAAAGGAAGAAGAGGTGGAGTGAGAAAGAAACAGAGGAGGGAGACAAAAAGAGAGAGTAAGAATTTTTTTCAGAGGGCATGGTTCAGAATCTGTCATTTTTGCCTGACAGGCTGACGGGTAAACTAGTGGTCCATCTGTGTATTTGGCCGTAGGAGATCATAAACCTGATTTCTTGAGTTCTGCCCTCTAAGCCTAGACACCCAGAGCACGTCCACAGCACTGTAGCCTGGCCTGCTAGCCCACTACCCACTCTGCAGCCGCCTATGCCCCCCTAGCAACCCCTCCACTCCACCACCCCGCCCTGCCCTGCTAAAGCCAGCCCATAATAGCTGCTCTAATTAGAGCCCCATCCACAGGGGGAAGAATGGCGTTGCTATGGAGACCGGTGGAGGTGATGGCGGTAGTTTGGAGTGCGGAGAGGAGGGGAGGGAGGTGGTGGTGCTGGTGATGGTGGTGGTGGGGGGGTTACGGCTGAGACATCTGGGGGATTTAATCTGGGCCTCGTTAAAATTCATCTAATTAAATCAGAGACATGACGAGCACACATTCGCCTGGCTTTGCTTACACCACCCACGCGCAGCAAACACACATACGCTTGTGTACATGCACGTGCATGTATGTGCAGAGAAAAACGCTACAGAGACCAGCGAGAACCACCAAATTTCACACATCTGCTAATGTCAAGCTGAAACACACACACAAGCACTCACACTCGACAACTTCCTAAAACAAACATGTCATGCTATCGCCGAAGAGAACCGAGCAAAATAACATACAAGGTGACGTGCAGAATACACGCACACTCTTAGCCATTCACACACATGTATGAATGCGTGTGGTATACACACACACACACACACACGCAAATCTTATACAATAGCACTCCTGCTCTATGTAATTGCTGAGTGGTTGAGAGAGCACACTAGGCCACTCCGCCCCTTAATCAGGGGTTATTAGAGGCAATGCATACAGCTTTCTTCTTTCCTCTCCCTCTGTTACATTCACACCCTCCTGCTCCAAACCAGTCTAACTCACTCTCCATCCCTCTAACAATCACTCTCTTTTACATTCATAATTTTTTCCACTGCCTTTTATGACACAGCTAACAAAGCTAGAGTCAAAGGAGCTACAATTCATTTTAAATGTGGTATATTCACCTTATTGCACAAATCCTAAACACAAATAGACAATATACAAAATGATGTGTGCTCTTGTGTTATGTATGTTTTTAGGGACATCTGTGTAACTTTCTATGGTGAGAAAACAAAAAGTAAAAACTTGTGAAACTCTCCGCCAAAGTCCTGAAAAAAAAATCGACCTTGAGACTGACCTTTGACCGTGACGTAAACAGTCTGCGTGATGAAGAGCTGTGGCTGGATGAGCACGCTGCAGACATAGGCTCCCTCGTCCATCCCTTTCTGAACATCGCTGAGCTTCAGAGTCCCGTTCTCATACACCACCTGAACAGACATCAGTAGTGTTACATACAGATGTGACACATGCTCTGTTTACGTGTTCATTTACAGAGCTGACTCATCTTCAGAGATGACGCTAAGATCGTAACATGGCCAACGCTGATGCTAAAAGAACTCCTCTTGATTGCTTTGAGCCTCCATTTGTTTGTGTTGACTTTTTCAGGTACAATTCAATGGACACCTTTTCTGCTATTGTGATGAATCAAATCATGGCAAAACATAGGGTAACGTATTATACAATATTCAATACAATAAAAAGTGGTTTACAGTGTTGTTACCATTGTGTATCTGATGGTGAAACTCTTTAGTTTGTCAAATACTTTCTTGAGCTCTGGTTATAAAAATATTAGAGCATAATGTATAATATTCTATGTTATCACATGTAAAATTTCTGCATCACTCTAACAGGTGCAATACAAAAAGAAGAAGATTGGCCTACTATCATCACAAATTACTTCACAGGTCTTTTAGGACACAGGGTAACACTAGACAATAACTAATTCTCAGGTATTCATGTTTTATGATATAAATTTTGCGCATAAAGCTGTAAAAAGGTGATCAGCTGAAAAATAGTCATTTATATGATAAAGAATTACTACAGTATAGGATAGGATTTATGCACCTACGTATTGTATATTCATGTTATGAAATGCTGTATGGAAAATACGTCTGGAGCAATTTTGAGCAGAAGTGCGGAAAACTCCACCTGGCGATGGTTATCAGGCAGCAGAAGTCCTTCCTTGTACCAGTTGATTGAGTAATAAGGGTACCCAATCACACGGCAGTTTATAAATGTGTTTCTTCCTGCCACTGCAGTGATGTTCTTCATAGGCCGGATCCTAGGAGGACCTGATGGGGAGGACAGAGACAGAAAGAGAGAAAAATGGGCAGAGGGAGAGAGATGAGGAGATGGGTTGACCAGAGGTAGAAAAGAGAGGGGGAAAAAGAAGATCATTAGTTGATGGTGTCAGAAGCATGTCATGGAATTTTAGGAATATAGGGGAGGGGTGATAAGGAAGGGAGTTGGGGAGGAGGGAAGGGACAGAAGAGGAAAAAAGCATGTAGGGGTGTAGGGAGAGGGAGAGAGAGAGAGAGAGAGAGAGAGGTAAGAATGTCTCGCTTAAATGTTAAAAAGCAGCTTTCATTCTGGAGTTTTTCTGGAGGAGCACCTACACACTCTTGCTCAATGTCTGACCATTACTGCCTAGATGCACCATCCCACTCCTTCCCACCCTCCCACTCACAACTGTTTTCTGCTGAAAATCTGTGTAGCCCATCCCAGACTCATGGAGGTCTTTTGGATTTTTAAGTCTAGAGAAATACAGTTATTAAACTGCCAGATGAGAACTAAAAATATGCCTCACCAAATGCCCAGTTAAAAAGTTCCAACTTCAGACAAAGAATGGAAAATGTTGTGGCTCACACCCCTGTTTCTTTGATACAGGTGGTTCACGATGTTTTCCTGCTTAATAGACACTAACTAGATGCAGAAATACAGGAATGGCAGACTTCAGAGCAGCTGCAGCAATAGTGTTACTGTTTACAGGTCAGGCTGGATTAGTGATGGCAATTTTATTTAATGTTACTGACATTTAAACAAACTGACATTTAAAGTAATCCACTACATAAATAATTTAAAAAGAGAGAACAACAGACAAAAGGAAAGTGAGTGGGTGAAACATGAGAAAAACTAAAATGACACTTCCTGCACTTGCCACATTTGTGTTGTGTGCTGCAGGACCTGCAGGGTCCTTGCTCTGTCTGTCTAAAGCCTAAGTGTTGGTCATGAATCATTGCCAAATGACCAGAGACTGAGGGCTGCAGGCAGACAGACAGTCGGACAGACACAAAACGTGTGTAGCATTATTGGAAGACACTGGGAGCTATCACTCAATCATCTGTCACTTCTGCTCTGACCTTCTCACCATTGTTCATCTTGTATCTTTGTTTTGTCTCTCCTTCCAGCCCTCCTACCCCCCACCTCTCTCTCACTCTCTTTCTCTCTCCACCCTTTCTCAGCGTGTGCTGTGCTTTGAAGTCACAGCTCTGACGAGTCAAAGATGTATTATTCAGTAGCACCGTCACACAGACACATACACACACATGCCGACGCACACAACTACAGTATACTACACATGCATATGTGTTCAACTATGTCTGCGTGGCTCAGTATCCTTGCTGTTGGCCTCTCATTGAATGGGGTGAGTTGAGCGTATCACATTTGAGTGAGTGGATGAGCATAGTAGTGTGTTACTGCTTTTTCATGTGTGGTTATGCATGTGTGTCCACGTATGTGTGTTTATTGGCTGTATCTGTGTCAGTTTCTGTTGTATGTAGGGCTGAAGCTCTCTGGCAATGGGGCTCATTCTCACTCCAATGATCATTCTGGCATGTCTGCTTAGAGCAGACTCACATGTCACAACTACACATCTCACCAAAGGATAGAGAAAAGAGAGGGAGAGACAGCGATACAGCCCTGTCCATCGGTGTCACTCCTCATCTTTGTCGTCTACGACGACAGTGACATCACCAGTCCTGTCACCAGAGTTCACCATCACTCCAGCAACAGACCCTGGCACTCCTCCACTCTCCATTCCTACTCTCTCATTTCATCCATTCTCTCTCTTCTCTCAGTCTCTGGCCATCTGTTTTTGTCTCTTCTTAAGTTTCTCCTTTCATTCATCTCACATTGCTTCTCCTCTGACCACTCTTTCTCTCCATATGTTAAACTATAGTCTCTATATTTTAACACTTTGTCTGCCTGCAAACCTGTGTCTGAGTGTGCATACAGATAGGTACATTAGGTGGATGAGTAGGTGTATTTGTTACATATGTGTGCATTCATACAGGCACATGTACAGAGCTACAGTTGGATGAACGACAGGACAGTAAGCCTGAGGAGACAGACTGCAAAAAAGAAGGACTGAGACAGACAATATATCTGTGCTGCTGGTGAAACAAAACACCTACAGCTGCAGATAATTAACTTATAGATGTAAAGAAAGAGTAAAAGACGAGAAACTAAATATATATATATATATATATGAAAAAGCAAAACAGACACATACAGAGATAGAGGTAGAGATATAGAAGGGTACGGGATAGGATATGGGTCAGGGTAGGGGTAGGGGTCAGGCTATGAGAAGCCTCTGTATGACTGATATTGAAAAGTAGACAGGCACCTCTTACGTTTATGCGCGCTTGGTACTCGGCGCTACCGGCCGAGTTTCGTGCGGCGCACCGATACACTCCTCCATCGCGAATCTGCGGGCTGCTGACGTTGACGTGGCTCACGGTGCTGCCGTCGGAGAGCGTGTACTGGCTGGCTCTGACGCGCGACAGGTCCCGGGCCACGGGCTCGTCGTCCAGGGTCCAGGTGATGGTGGGGGGAGGTGCTCCTTTGGCAGCGCACATCAAGGAAAACGGTTCGCCCGGGACCACCACTCTCTCGCTGAAGGAAGCGACGATACGGGGTGTGCCATCTGAAAATCAGTCATGAAAACGAGAGATGTAAGGTGTGACTTTAGAAACAAATATTAACAGTGGGTTTGGATTCAGACCAGGAAAATGCAAGCAAAATGATTATATTCCAACATGGTAATCCCTTTGTCCTCACCTTCCAGCAGTATGATGGAGAAGTCCTGGGCAGTCTGGCCCTTGCGTGTGGCAAAGCACTGGTAAGCTCCAGAGTGTCTCTTTTGTGCAGCGGAAATGAACAACGTCTCGTTGTGAGCCCCCTGGATGGAAAAGTGCTGATCGGGCAGGACTGGTTCGGTGTTACGGTACCAGGACACGGTAAAGTGGGGGGAACCCTGGACGGCACAGGAGAGGATAACAGTACTGCTGATCCCTGTCTTCAGGTTCTTGGGAGACAAGGTGACCCGCAGTGGCTCTGGAGATTAGAGGAGGACCAGAGTTAGAAAAAAAACAAAGAAAGAAAGAGAGGTGCAACACAAACAAATGCTTTTTGAAATGTCAGTCATACCTTCACCTTCACAAGTTACTACTCAAATATTGAAGACACAATACTTGGTGTGTATGCAGCCTTGTCTCAGACAGAACATGGGTATTATTTGCATTGCTGAATGGAAGCAATTTGATTTGAGTTAAGCTGTGCTGGCCAGGCAACACAATTCATATTTTGGTCGGGTGAGATTATGAATTTGTTGTTTGTGTGTCAAGATTTCTACCAGTGTGTGTGTGTGTGTGTGTGTGTGTTAAGCAGCGAGGAAAACCGAGACAGGAAAAACAGAAAGGGGAGAAAATGTCAGTGAGCAATAAAGCAGCTGGTGTTAAGTGCTGGAGGCTGCTGAATGTGTGTATGCATGTGTGTGTGCGCATGTGTGAGTGACAGTGCATGTGCATGTGTAAGACTTTCTTCACGGGCAATGGGTGCATGTACTGTAAGTGTGTGTCCAAATTTGTATTTGTGTGTGTGTGTGTGTATGTCCCACCCTCCATGCCCTGTCACAGGAGGTTTGTGGCTTGTGCAGTGATGTGCCCAGTCTGCCCAGTGGCCACTAAGGGTGAAGCCCTTTTCGCCCAGCCACACTCAAACCCCCCCCCCTTCTCCCCACAAGTGTGCCGTCTTCTCTCTGTGTCAACCCCACCCTTTCATTCATACACACAGCATTATGAAATATTCTTTTCCTCCCTCTCTCACAACCTCTGTAAACAGAGCGACAGGCCTGCATGACCACTGTTCTGCTCTGTCATAGCGGCGACGCCTCAGTGGGGTTTGAGAGTGCAGCGGGGGAGCAAGCCGTCATTAGAGATCAAGCTCACTTTAAGCATATACGATGGTGGGTTGGGGTGGCGTGCAGGCAACACGGGGCCGGAGCACAGCCAACAGAACTTAAATGATGTCTCTTTTGTGCCTTTCCGTGACCTGACATCACATTCATTACTTATTAGTTGTGTGCATGTCACTCTTTCAATCTGTCTATAGTTGTCAGTGTAGAACAGTGGAGGTAGATAAAGTGATCAGTGATGATTTATTGGGTACTGACAGGGGTGGTCACGGGACTTTAACATTAATATTTTATCACTCTGTTGTATTCACCGAGTCATTTACCCACCTATGACATTGAGGTGACCTGTCACCTCTTTGGAGCCAAAGCTGTTGGTGACCTCACAGATGTAGTTGCCGCTGTCCTCGAGCCTCAAGTCTGAAATGGTGAGGCCAGTGATGCGCCGCGTCCAGCGGGAGTCTGCAGGTAGTGGCCGACCGTCTTTTAGCCATCGGATGGTGGGGTTTGGGTATCCAGATGCGATGCAGGGCAGTTCCACGCTGTGCCCCACCTGCACCTCACCGGACTGGAAACTGTCCAGTACTGACGGGGTGGACTCCGTAGGGTCTGCAGATGAAACACGTCAGTAAAATTAAATTCAACAGATTTTTCTGATTATATTTTCAGATTTCAGAAATATTTTGATCTTTTGGGGAATACACCAATTCATTTTCTTGCTGGGAATTAGACGAGAAGATCAATACCACTCTCATGTTTGTACAGTTAATATGAAGCTATACCTAGCAGCTGATTAGCTTAGCTTAGCTCAAAGACTGGAAACGGGGGGGAAACAACTACTCTGGCTCTTTCCAAATGTAACCACCTACCAGCACTTCTAAAGCTAATACATTACATCTTGTTTGTTTATTCTATAGAAATGAAATGAAGTGTAAAAGTGGCTTTATGCTAAGGTAAGTTAACTATCTCACATGAAAGCTTGATATTTACCATACAGATAAAAGTAGTATTGATCTTCTCATCTGAGTCTTGGCAACAAAGCAAATAATTTTTTATTTGATTGCCATTTAGCAGGTATCATGAGTGGAAATGGTATCCTTGTTGCATACCCATAACAGAGAGCCTGGCTCCATTGCTCTGGCGAGTCTCTCCACTGTACTTGTGCTTCGTGATGCAGCGGTAGGTGGACAGAGCATCTTCCTTCTGCACTTCTGAGATATACAGAGCGCCAAATGAGGTCAGGAAGAAACGGTTACCTGTGGAGAACAGCACAAAGGAAGGAGGCAGAGGAGGAGAGAAGGATATGTTAGTCAACATATTTGGATAACAAATGTGCCATATCATTTGAATGTTAGGTATTGCATCTACGCAGGTGTTTTTGCATTGGGCAGGGTTCTTCACAATCTCAATTTTGGGCCCTAGTTGCTCTGTAAAGGGTTATCTAATCAAATATTCCAACCATTAATCACGGTTGGGTGGATTGTAATTTGATGATCATGGATTTGTTTTTATTTCAAAACAAGAAGTAAACAAATTTAGCCAGTTTGTGCAAGGTAATTCCCACATGTGGACACAGTAGCCGCTGTTTAGCAAAAGTTAAATAGTCTCCCTTTAAACAAATCTTTTGTTAAAAGCAAGCGCAAGATAAATACACCTTACATTCCCTACTATGCCTTGTCCACACTCTGGAAAGTACCTAACATGGATGCAAATAAAATTTCCGTTTCACAAGTCTTCACAAACACACAAATCTACACGAACAGTAGATGTTTCAGTGTCCTTTAAAGTTTTAGTCACTATTTTAAATGCTGTAAGGCACATGTAGAACTTCCCTTGACTCCAGAGATCTTCCATATTCACTGGATTGGGTATTTTTCATTTATATATGCTTGTGATTGCTGAAAAGAAGACAGCTAAGCAAAGAAAAAATGTTACTGAGTGAAGCAAAGGTCACCAGAGATACAGTATGTGCTGCTTTTGAACTACAGTGAATGCCAAAATCTCCATCATAAGACCCTCTTAACAAAAACCTGAGCACATTTTCCACAGAAACCACTGATTTAAGAAGAAAAAAAAAATGGAGAACTACAATATAAGTGTCTTTGAAAGGCCCGACCGCAGCACTTAGGTGAACACATGGGAGCTTTTAACATACTCTGTCCCATCCATCTAGTGAGATATACACAATAGAGAAAGACAGATGAGGAGAAAGAGAGAAGAGAGAAGAGAGTTATTGTAGGTTTTAATAATTGATGAGTCTGTGTGTTATGGTAACAGCAGATTAGTGTCATTTTCATTTCACATCAGTGACTGCTTGGTCTGCCTCTGATTTATCTACATGTCAATAGAAAGAGAGAGAGAGTGAGTGTGTGCACATGTGTGTGTGTGATAGAGACAAAGAAGAGAAAGGGATGGAAGGAAAAGAGACGAGGAGAGTGTATTTCAGTGTTTGATTCTTTCCGCTTCTCTGAGTCTTTTTGTATTCTGTTCCCCCAAAGGGTTATTTTAGACAGAGTGCACTTCAGAGTTTGTAGTAGATTGCAGATTGTTTGGTTATGCGAATGCTATTGCAGCATGTGTGTGTGTGTGTGTGTGTGTGTGTGTGTGTGTGTGTGTGTGTGTGTGTGTGAGAGAGAGAACATGCTCGCTGTTGTTTGCTGTACATGATGTTTCAATGTCTTTTTGCAGTGTTGACAAGTGAGAACTTGAGTAAAATGCAGGTGCATTGAATAGTTGAGTACTGGAAATATGTGTCGCACTCACACAAACACACAAACAGAGCTTCAAGCGACAGGTCAGCACCTAGTCACAGCACAGCAAATTTATTCTCAAACACTTAGGGTGCTAGCTGTTAGATGTGTTGAATTGTTAGTAAAAAAAGAGGCTGCTGTAGTGTGAAAACTTCAGTAATTCAGCTATATTTTAGGTTGGTTTTATTTTGCTCATAAATGGTTGTTTTTCAGTCAATACAAGTAGTTAATAATCAGATTTTCTAAGTTCTTATTCCTGTGTTTTGATTGACAAAATTTATGTTTATTGTGTCTTCACCTGCATGTAATTGTGCATATAGGCATGTAAAATGCCAATGCATGATTTTCTATGTGTATGAGATCAATGACCATGTACAGAGGAATATGTAGGTAAGTATGAATGACCAAGTGTGTGTGTGTGTGTGTGTGTTGTGTGTGTGTGTGTGTGTGTGTCTCCTGCCACAATGAGCAACGACAATCGATGCATTTATGGCTACAGCTCCATCCAAAAGTTGTTAAAACAGAGGACTGGCCTGGCTCCATGCCACACACAAACACACACACACACACACATGCTCTATCACTCTAACAAGACTGAGAAGTGAAGACGACTGAAGGCTTTACTTCTTGTGTCAAAGTGAACAGGTTTTCACTGACTAAACAAAATGTGCTTGTTTCCACTCTTTTCATTTGTTGTTGTTTTTCTTTATTATTGATGAATCTGTTGATTATTTTATAGATTTAACAAGTCATCCAAAAGTTTATATCTTATCTTGAAATTGTGAAACCAGTGCTTCAACAAACAGAACAAATAAGGCAGATGAGATATGGAGTGAGCGATAATAGGTGGTGAAAGTCTTTTACTTGATGAAGACATGCTTTATGTCAAACCATTAGTTGCTGAACCTTATTAAAAGTTACAAGTACTGTGTCCTCCCCTGATCTATCAGACTTGAATGATTGATCACCAAAATATTTTCGTTTCAGCCGCACAGCTGACAAAGTTTTAGAGATTTGGTCCACAGTCAGATCTGTGTCCAACTGATATTTTCAGAGAGAGCATCTGCATTCTACTTGAGTCTACAGTGCCATATAAGAGGCATAGCAATATCTGTGTGTGTGTGTGTGTGTGTGTGTGCGCCTGGGCTGTCAGATTTCTGAATATATATCCATGCATGTGAGTGTCAGCCTGTGCATCTGCGTGCATATGTGAAAGTTCACACTCACGTGTTTTCATGTGAGTCAGTCTGTTGTGCTGAGTGCTAAGCGACGTAAGCTGTAATTTCCAAGCATGCCCTTTTGTTCCAACCTGGGTATTAAGCCTTACAGGATAATATGCACTTGGCGAGTAGAACCCTGTATAACACACTGCTACACCCTGTCACAACATGCCTGGAGAGAGAAAGACAGAGAGAGTAGGGGGTAGGAGGGCGGGGTGGTGGCGGCAGTGGGTAGAGTAAGAATTCAGTGACGGTTAAGAATGGAGGGAGAGGAAGTGGTGGTTACAACGCTGGATGTACAGGAAACTTACCCCATCATTCCTCACTATGTTTCTTTTCTCATTTAGTCTTCATTTTTCTCCCCCTTGCTCAGATGCTGAGATATTTCCCTCATCAATTAACCTGCAGATGACTTTTTCTGAATAATCAATGAATTGTTTAGTCCATAAATTGCCAGAAAATACAGTATTATGTCCATCACAGCTTCCAACAGTCTAAGGTGACATCTTCAAATGTCTTTTTTGCACCACAGACAGAAATGATGGGGAGTTCAAAATACACTCATCCTAAACGGAAAGATGCAGATTAAGATGAATTTAAATTGCAAAAATATAGATATAAATATAGATTTCTTAACAGTTGTCCTAATACATGTGTAGTACCACATGCATGCCAAGTGATGACATATCTGGGAAACCTAAATTACCTTGAAATTAACAATATATAGCATGTCCAGCTACAACATGTGGTGAAATGCTTTAAGCCTGTAAATGAAGAGAGTAAAAAACAGCCCATTGTTCAAAGGGTTGAAAGGCTGATGAATTCTCTGATGACTAACTAATCAATTAATAATTTCAGCACTGAAGTGCTTATCCAGTGTCACATCAAGAGAAATATTCATTAATAAAATCACTCTGTTCTTTCTTCCCTTGACTGCTCTGACTTCATCTTTCTACCACTCTTCACTTCCTCTCTCTTTTTTTCCCTCACCGATGCTCTTTCCACCTGATATTTAATTTCTCGTCACTACCTGCTCTCCTGCTGTCTGCGGAGATGTGACACACCTAAACCAGCGGAGAGGGTGCAGCCAGCGATGGAGGGAGGCAGCGGAGGAGAGGAAGGGGGCTGACCCTACAGGGAGGAGGACAGCAGATGGAGATTGATGGAGGGAGAGATAGGGAGATAAAGAGAAACATGCCGTTGGGAGTGACAGAGGAGGGAGTGAGAGGGATGAGGGGCCTGCAGGCCTGAGAGCCACACATGGGTAAAAACAATTCTTCTGCGTCTTTCTCTATCTCCCTTTCTCTCTCCCTCTCTCTCTCTTTCTCCCCTTGCAAGCTTCTCCTTGTGGGAGAGGAGATCAATTCTCGTCTAGTCTGCCTACGCCTCCAGGAGTTTGTTGTTGTTGTTGAGTGTGTGTATGTATGTGCTCTGTGTCTGCTTTTTCTCTCTCTCTTTTTTTTTTTTTTTTTTTTTTGCTGTGGGAGGCAGGATGAGAAATTTTGAGGTCTATCCCACACCCAAGGGAGGCGCAAAATTGCCTCACTTCCTCCTTATTTCCCAACCCTTACCTGCCCTTCTTTTACTCCTTTTTTCCCCTCTATCTGTGTGACATCTAGTCTCCATTCCCGATCTCTCTTCCTCCAGTCTCCCCTCTACCCTCTACCTCTTTCTATATCTACCTCTTTCCCTCTTAGTCTGTGCTCCTCTTCCCTCTCTAACAGGGGGGTCTGTAAGTAATGGAATCAGTTCAGCTGATCAGCCCGAGGCAGGAAGTCAAGCCAAGTGCAGAGTGAAGCTGCTGCTGGATCTGTGTGTGTGTGTGTGTGTGTGTGTGTGTGTGTATGCACGTATGCCTGAAATTCCAGAACAGACACACATACATACAAATAACAGAACAGAGAGACAGGAAGAAACACGCACACACACACACACACACAATGAAAAAAGGATTAGGGAGCCCTGGAGCATCACTTGTCTTCCCCAAAGTTCCTCCAGAGGACACCTCTTCTTTGAGAGATAGGTGGAGGAGACTGAGAGGAGGGGTGGGGGAGACAGAGGAGGAGGGGAGATGGAAGCGAAGATGAAGGATGCAGAAAGGTGTAACTAAATATATCTCAGTAGAGTATATGACTGCAATTTTCAACAAATTATCATCAAATAGAAAAGGGGGAAGGAATGGCAAAATGAGATATCATAAAGAAGGAAGCAACAAGAAAAAAAAATGATAAAGTTAACGTAGGAATGATGGAGCCACCGGGGAGGCTGGGAGGAGAGGAGGAAGAGATCAGACAGGAAAGAAAGATAAAGAAAGTAACTAAGAAAAGATATACATATTTTGAGATGCTGGTGAGAACGCAAAGGAAAAGAAAGAGACAAAAATAGATAAAACAGTGAGTGAAAGCGAGAAAGTGATTCGGAGAGAAAAACAGCAAGAGAGGAAATGGCGTAGGTAAGGGGGTTTGTTCTTGGTGCTGCCATGCAAATGAAGGCGGCACTGCAGCAATGCTAACTAACAGCAATTCACACTGTTGGACTCATCACTTATTAATGCTCTACGGCTCCCCCCTCCCCACCCTCTCTCTTTCTCCCTCCCTCCCATCTCTTTCTCTCTCTCTCTCCCTCTCTTTACCCATTCCCCTCTCCCCCTGCTCTCGCCAGGATCTCTCTCTTTTTTGTTCGCTCTCTCCCTCGCTGTTGCTAGGGCCCGTGCACTCACGTGACAACAGCTGGGTAGGGGGCGCTGCGGTGGCACACGGCGGCGCGTGCGGGCGGGCGTGCGTTCCATGTGTGTGTTTTTTTGGTGTGTACGTGTGCGTGCTCTGTGTGTGCGACAGAGTACCCTTCATTAGAGGTAGAAATGGAATCAGCCATTTAAATGATGGCGATGGAGATCAGAGGACAGAAACTGCTGAATGGATCTGTAATTGCTTCACAGGCCTGGGCTATAGGCCACAGAGAAGCTCAGCACATCACTCTGCGCATAATGTCACTTTATTTTTCACTTGTGCTTTTTAACAAAAACAGATGCGGAAGTCTGTCATGACAAATATTGCCAAGGTTTGCCTTTCAGATTTAAAGGCTAAATGGACCACGGGCTCCATACAATATAGACCAGTGGTCGCACAAATGGGTTTCTCACAAATGCACACACACAAACACTTGCACATACAACTCACAGCTTGTCTCACGATCTACACATTCTTACTCCCACTGTCTCACAATCCACCTTTGCAGAGTACACTCAACAAAATGTAAGTGCGTGTGTGTTTTTGTGCAGAGCATCCTCACCACAGGATGCCACAGCAATGAGCAGACAGTGAGAGTACACCTACACATTCCTTATTTATTCCTCTTCTCCCGATTCAACTTTTCATTTCTGCTTTTCTTCTCTTTTCCACTTTTGCTTTCCTTTCACTGTGTCTCCATCTGCCCTCCACCACTACAATGCTAATTTTAGGGATTTAGATCTCTCACACACATACAGGAAAGATGTGTTTGTGCCACATAAGATGTCAGTGTGTTTAAAGCACAAAAACTAGCAAAAAGAGCCATCATAGCTGCAGTGACACAGGTTTAATATTACTAGGCCAAAGCTGTTTTGTAATAGACAACCCAATAACACGGTGTTTTCATGCTGCCCTTTACTCCCAAGGGCACTGAAACTTAGTGAAGAGCACGTAGGCTCCATACACTAGAATTCCTTTACTTGTTTCCAGGCAAACACACACAGAACTAAATGTCTTTAAATGTGGCAACATAGAGGTGTCACAGCATGAAAAGGGTGAGGGTGCACTTGGGTGAGAAAGGTCATTTTTAATTAAAAATTTTTTATCTCAGAAGAAGTAAACAGAAAACATCCTTCCCTTTATCCATCACTGATAATGCACTGAGAAAAAGAGCTGTGTGCACAGTCCAGGATTTTGTCACAATCTAGAAAACATTTTATTGTGAAATCTGTGTACATAATTTACACAAATATGCACAAATAAGTAAATGAGATGTGGTTATTGCCAGTCAGCACCATGGACAGCTACATAGCAAACTATTCAGGAATTCTGGCAAAGGTAGCACCAAGGACAGCTCTGCTGCTGCAGGAAAACCTACAGTAAAGTCTCAACATATGCGTCTCTGAGGTACAACGGTTGACAAAATTAAACTGTGTGTGTGTGTGTAAGTAATGTTAGCTACAGTGGATACCGTGCCAGAGTAATA
Organism: Lates japonicus; assembly: GCA_033238685.1. Taxonomy (NCBI): domain Eukaryota; kingdom Metazoa; phylum Chordata; class Actinopteri; family Centropomidae; genus Lates; species Lates japonicus. Next base: position 62,809 of record BRZM01002118.1, read on the forward strand.
AAATAGTAATGTGGCATATGGCCCAGTGCTACAGCCCAGCCTACCAGCAGTCAGTCAACACCCTATCAGAGACAAACAGCTTCAGAGAATCTAACACTGGTAAACATGGTGGATGTATTTGTGATTGGTAAATACAGTATGACGGATACACAGTGTTATTAAATGCATAATAGTCAGTGAAATAGTTTAAAAAACAAGCAAACAATCACAGGCGGGAGAAACCTTGAAAGTAGCCAAACATACAAGAGGGTCAGTGAAGGGCACAAAGCCACAACAAGAGAACATAAAGTACAAACAGTGACACACATGGCAGCATAGTGACAACGTTGAAAAAACAAAACGGTCATCCAGTTGTGTAGTAAGTACAAATGAAACATCACACTGTGCCAGATTTGTGTCAACTTTCTTAAGCAGGTGCGACATAACAGGAAAGTAAACATGATAGCAAATATAGTGAAGTAATAATCACAATATTATTTCTGCTGTGGACAGTTATTTCTGCATATTTTGATAATTTAAGATGCATGCATGCATGTGAAGTGCTGGTATATATACACTGTAGCCACTGTAAGCTGGCATTGTCATTCCTCGAGCAACATCATAGACACCCAGTCGAAAATAACAATTAGAATGGTATGTATGTAAATACTGCTATGTGTATTTTTTTGTGTAATCTTGTATGTTTAATTTGTATACTTTAATTTGTTGTTGAAATGTTATTGTGTTTTTTTTTTCACCTCAGGCTCTTCACTGAAATATATTGTCATGGATACAAGAATTGATTTTTATGTATCGTTTCTCTGAAATGTTTTTGTTTTCTTGTGTTCATTAGACTGAACTGTGTTACCTCAAGTCATATCTTTGGCTGAAAACATTAACTTGGCTGAAAACATATTTTAACTGTTTTCACCATGCAGGCTTCATAGTACTAAAATCATCAGCTCTGCCTCAGCTGATGAGCACCATTTCACAGAAATGTACAAATAACTATCTGCAAAAATCATGTCAAAAATTATGTGAAGCATTGTTCTTTCAAACAGTGAACAGGTAAAGAAGATGGTTTTCAGAATGAAAAAGAATGAAAGGAATCAGTCCTGATCCCTCCCTCCTTCTCCTCCTCCCCCTCTCCTTCCCCTGGCTAATTTATTTGATAGTGCAAAAGAATACCATTATAGCTGATTTCAAGGGAGGCACTGGGAAGGCCTACACTAAAAAGCTATTTCATTTGAGCTGCTCATACTGTATCTAAGCACTCTCCTTGCATCACGCATATGCACACACACACACACACACACACACACTATATAAAACATGACTTGTACAACTATGAGTCCATTCAGACCCAACATGTAATTAACACCCTCACCCCCACCTTTACTCACATCTAGGGGCCATGAGTGTGTGCATGCATGTGTGCATCAGTGCATACATGCATGTCTGTATGTGTGGGGGGAGGGGGCTGAAAGGTGGGCAGAGGTGAAGGATAATAAAGATTGGATTCTAATAAAATGTTCTCATCCTCCTAAATCCCCCTCCTGCCCTCTCCCCCTACCTGCCATATTAACACCACCATTACAAGGGCAGATGAATGAAAATGAACAGAGATGTGGTGTGATTCCCCGAGTGTCAAATCAATACCGCTCTCCTCCTCCTCTGTTCCTCTCCCGCCTTCCAAACCCGCCCTCTCTCCCTTCATCCTTTTCTCTGCTGCTATCATTTTCCTATTCTCCTCTACTCTGTTGGGCCTGAAGAATTGGCATGTGTTTGACAAAGGAAATCTACACCTAGCTACAATAGGCTCTTTCCCTATCTAAGCCTCTCTCTCTCTCACTAGTATGAAATGAATGACGCTTGCTCCTATCTCCTCTCTATTCACATTCAAAGTAGTCTATAATAGTTAAGTGCTACAAAGACAAGCTGAACACAGAAAGAGCCACAAGGACAGCATATTACTGCCACTTTTAATCAATCAAAGACAAAAGCTTAATGTGGGACTGGGAAGAGGTTATGTAAAAATAATATGAGAAAGGTTAATAAAGAGTTGTGTGAATTTCTGAACTCTATCTCTCACTCTATGAGGTGCCTGACATACACAGTTACCAGAGACAGAATAGTTGAAGAGGAAACACAAGATACACTCATTTCTATTTCTTCTCCTACATATCTTGGTTTTCAGTCCCAACCCCTTGACCTTCGTCCTCCTCTCACTCCTTGTTCGTCTGGCTGGGTTCAGTGTGATGCAGTGATCTGAGGATAGGTATACAGAGGACTAACGCCTCATTAAAAGGCATACTTCACCGTCAAATGCCATGCCACCCACCTCCCCTCCCCACCAGCACCACCACTTTACATGCCGCCATGTCTGCCATTTTCTTTGTCTTTCCACCTCTCTCTCGATGTCATCCCTTCCCTTAGTTCCTCTGTTCTCTACCTCCATCTCTCTCCCTGCTGCTGTCTCTCTGTTTCTCTTTCTATATCTGTTGTTAGAAGGTGACACCCTGTACACCCACACACCCCTCACCCTCTCTGAACAATTCATGCTTGAGACTACAGAGAAAGAAAAAGAGAGAGGAAGAAGAAAAACAAATAAAGGAAATGGAAAAATGCACTCATCCAAACCAAAAGAAATAGAAAGAAGGAATCTGATAATCTTTCTGTTTTTATCATCAGCCCCCACCCCCACGCCACCCCGTCGTCTTCATCTCTAGCTTTCCCTCTGTAATGGTTGAAGGCCTCTACCACACTTAAGCAACCTTAATTGGAATAGCCATAAATATTCAAACAGCAAGATGGAGGCAGGAATGGAGGATGTCTGGGTGGAGAGATGAAGAGAAAAATGGTAAGACAAAGTGGGCTAGGAAGGAAAAAGACACTAAAATAAGTGCAGCCAACGAGAGACAAAAACACCCCTGTCGTCCTCAGTTGTTTGCATGTTTTTTCTTTTCTATTAAATTATATTTGACCTGTCAGTGCAAACACAACACGACCAGAAAAAAAATACTCGAACTACTTATATCAGTGATTCCATTTGAGTCGCTGACAATATTACATATACAAATACATACTCCCAACTTGTCAACATGTGGAGCATTGTGTCGCTTTTGTCTTTAATTATTTAGTCTCATAGATAATAGATACAGACATGTTCGCCAGTCATGAGAAGGCTAACGGGACATATCTAATGCATTATAAACACACACACACACCACAATGCACTCAAAGAGGGAACTCTACTAAAGCATGACCTTATTCCTGCTGTGGAAAAACAACAGTGTGTGAACAGTCCAATTTCACACACAGGTCTGTTTTGTGTGATTGTCATCCATTATGAAGAGGAAGACAAGGCAAATGGGGAAAAGACTGATCACGGATCATCTAGCTTTTAAGCTTGATTTCATGGTGTACTTGTGTAAATATAACAATACTGTTCTGCATCTACACAGGTATCTGCATACGTGCAGCACTGTCTACGGTCCCCCCTTCTGTGCGTATGAGAAGGGGAGACACCGAGAGAGCGCCGGCACACATGTGATGAACTCTTCACACAAATCAATAATGCCTTGCCCTTTGTAAAGCCATGTTGTCCTCAGTGGGAGTACTACAGTGCCATAGCATGTAAGCAGCACCACAGTGACACATACTGAATCTCAGGGAGCAGGAGGTCACCGGGGAGCAAGGCCCGTGTGCGGATGAGTGCACCTTGCATGGCAGGCGGATGTGAGGGAGTGGAGGGAGGCAGGGAGGGAAAGGGCCTGCCGTTCTCCTACGCATTCCTTTCCCTGGCTCCCCTCGTTCGCCTGCGCCACTGTGATGATGCACCCTCGCCGCTGTTGCTGGGCATCGTGGCGACAGAGACCCATAAGAGGATGAAGAAGAGGAGAAGGGGGAGGAGTCAAAAGCAGGAGAACGAAATGAGGGATGATGGGAAGCAAAAGAGCTGCGGAGACAGATGTTGCAGATTGGAGTGGAGTAGTGGTGACATGCTAAAAGCGGGTTCCCCAGACGTTGCGGGGAGGCCTGAGGGGCCAGGAGTGCCCGAGGTACGTGCTAGGAGGAGGAGGGAGTGTGTGTGGGGGGGCACCTCAGCAGAGCAGCAGCTCTCCCTGTCTCCCTCCCTGCATGACTGTCTTCCTCTATCTCTCTGTCTCTGCCTCACTGCCCCTACCTCTGTCCACGCCCCAGCCCCAATGTCACTGCCAGATCAAGGGGGAGGGAACATAAAGAAGAGACAGAGAGGAGAAAAAGAAAGAGAAAAAAAAGTGAAGAGGAACTAAGAGGGAGAGAAAGAGCGAGGAAAGACTGATTAAGGATTGGAAGAAAAAGATGGAAGAAAGCTCCCAGGGAGGAGGGGGAGGATGATGATGATGATGAGGACACTCATGCTGGAAGAGAGCATGGGGAGTCCAGCTAAGGTGCCATCACAAGCTTTCATGTATCCAGATTTTCTCTCTCTTCCTCTCTCATAATCCCTTCTCTGAGAATTCTTTTGTTTCCTTATCCTCACTGAAACATACCGCACTCCAGCATATGTGAGGTTACTGACAGTCAAGCACAAAGTCAGTTGATACATGTAGAACACAGGCACAAGCTTGCTTGCCCTACACACACACACACACACACACACACACACACACACACACACACACACACACACACACACAGGGCAGCTAGTCAGGCATGCTTTGTGGTCCTGTCAGCTGATCCAGCATCCCATGGCATGGTGATGTGTGATTCTTGGAGATGAGCATGCTTAACAGGACAACAGTACAACAATCAAACCACAGCAGTAAACGGTTCAATAAACACCATATTTCTTTCTACTTTACTGGGCTTTAATACTGTTAAATTTATTAACTGTCACCATCCCACATTTACCCTTAGAGATCGCTCCAGCCAACTGGACACACAAAATTTAGCACTGGTCTTTTACATTGTGAGTGAACATAGTAAAGATAGTATTAAGCGTGGGGAGTAAAAGTAGTGGGAAAATATAAATCAAAGTTGTTAGAGCCTCCACTGATTTAGCGTTGCACTTCTATAAAACTGTCAGGCTCATTGGACAGTTTTAAAAGAAAAGGATTTAAAACTGATGTAGCAGAGCCAGTGATACACAGTGATACACTGTCAAAACCTAGCACTGTCATTACACGGCATGATTCCACAGCTGACATGTTGGTCAGACATTTCCTGTGTGAAATTGGTGGAGCTCCTCTTTAAAAGTTAAAGAAGTTCATCACTGTTAGATGTGACCATTATAGATGGTGGAAATAATGCTGAGGTGTGTATGATAGATGAGGAATGTACCGTGGAGTCTCCTCAATTTACCACTATGAGTGAGAGACAGGGGATATTGACACCTGGTGTCACTACGACTCAGAAATCAAATTCTCACTGAAGATGATAGCCCTCTGGTTTCTGCAGCACCACCTGGAAGTGCTCACCATAACTACTGACGAAGTCTAACCCTAATCAAAAACTTCACCTTTACAACCAAATCCTTTTTTGATCTGCTCCAAAGGTCATATGAATCAAACAGCTTACTGCGTGTTTGCTGTACTGCCACCTAGCTGTACTATAAGAAGACAAATCTGATCAATAAAAGGAGCTGTGACAAATTCAAAGAAACATAAATGACCTTGAGAACATACAGTAACAAAGGTGACCTAGATAGGATTCTGAATGTACTGTCTAAAAATCAGAAAACAAGGAACTTTTACCCATGCAGTAAATGGACAGAATGACAGAACATGGGACATATTAAATTAATTAAGTCTCTAAGATAATTTGGCTCAAGCGCATTTAATTGCCCTTCATAGCGATCAAGTGTTTACTCCATATTTAAATAATAAAATTTTTGCAAAAGGAAAAAAATGTTGATGAGTTTTGGGGAAGTCGTTTTTACACACACAGGTCCATGCATGCAAATTGGTCATTACAGATTAGAATACAGAAAAGAGTGTGATTGAAATCTGAAACATTTGAAAGCAGTGACCATCGTCCTCTCAATCAAAGCAACTGATTGTACTACAACAACAGAAATTCAGAAGCATCAACCATTTACAAAGGAACAAAAAAATGATGTACACCAACATGGTTAAACAAAATCTAAAATGGCGCAAGGAGGACGTGCAAATCTACACTTCACAAAACTACATCCTAAACATATGGATCCTCTGGAAACATTTTGAGCAATGTTCATCATGTCCGGTCATCAGCTCAAGGCATCTCTGACAATGGGAAACCACCATCCTAGCTGAAACTTTGGGAATAAGTTCAGGCAGGAAGAATATTATCATTCAATTTTCCTCCTTACGAGTCTCTCACCTCTCAGGTATTATCAGATGAACTCACCATGTTTGCCTGCACTATTCACATCAACTAATGATCATTCTGGCTAAAGGTTGTTCAACTACATTATCTGTTATCTGTCATTGAAGGCGCCTCTTATAAAAAAAAAGGCTTTCAGGCAAGGCTCAAATTGGCTACAAATGAAAGGCTTTTCACCCAAATGAACCCTATAAATTGATTTAATGAACAAGGTCAACACCAAAAGACTTTAGAATTTGATAAAGACACTCCATTTTTGTCCACTTGTTGTGTCTTTCCTGACCTTAGTGGAGAACAATGCATCATATTGTTGGACTTTTCTATGCATGTTACTTCTGAATCCCACAGTATAATGGCACAAATACACTCCAACTACGCTGCCGACGTAGCTGTACCTTTCTCACATTATTCATCATACTTCTGGGATACTTAGGATGTCTCATATTATTGATAGTCAAATGCTGGTGGATGAATTCTCTGGGTACACATACATATGGATCAACCATATGGGGCAGGGCAGGATAAGCGTGGAAGAGCCAGCAATCTCCTAGCTAACCCATTACCCCGCCTTCTACCCACATCTGGTTTGACAACAAAACAACCCCCACCATCCTGCCCAATCCCTGTACAGTCCTCAGCATCCCTCCCTGAAGGTGGGGTCTCATCAAGGGCTGGCACTGAGATATAGCAGTTTGGCTAAAATTATGGCATTGCCAAGGTCATTCCAACATGTCTGTGTGTGTGCCACCATCTCTGCTGCATGAAAGAACTCCACCATATTATATTTGGATCCAAGAACAGCGCCAACATGGGCCATTTTGTATTTCAGTTGTAATGCAGTATGCAGGTAGGGGCCATCTTATGAGGCAGCCTTGCTGTCTGTCTGCAGTACAAAGGGAAGGCAAGGCTTGCTGCTGCTGCTGCTTCTTAGTTTTAATGGGCCCAGCAACTGAAGGCTAGACCTCAAATCCCCATCCTTAATGAGAATAGAATCCATACATAGGGAGGAAGGGAAGGTAGATAAAATCGGGCAGGGAAAGAAGGGAGGGGCAAAACAAGTGAAAGAAGTGAAAGGAAGATATAAGAAGAAGGAAAGAGGTAGAAGTAGAATTTGCTTGGTGATATGCATCGGAGGCGACAGAAGCGTAGGGAGGAATAGATGGAGGGAGGCAGCAGTAGAGGTGAGGAGGAAAGAGAGACAAGCCAGAAGTATTTTTGTTTCTATAAATAATTTGTTTTATTAGGCTACCCTACCTGTCACTTATAGCTGCTTCCTGGGTTCTCCACTGGCTTGTATTTGTTTATGTTAGGTTACAGGGCATGCCCTGCAGTGGTATTTGAAGCATAAAGCAAAATGTTGCATTCAGAATGTCTAGTTTTTTTTGTTGCTGTGGTTGGACTATAGCAAAGAAAAGGGAGGAGAGGATACACACCTCTCCGTTTACTCCTTGATGAGATTGTTTCTATTCTAATTTAGTTTTAATTGGCCTGAAATGATCATATCTTATACTATCTTACCATCAACAAATCTGACTGAAACCAAAAATGTGTAGCCAAAGCCTGATTTAGCTTATTCCTCATGCAACAGACCTCCATCCACAAACTAACCCCAAAAGAAACACATGAGTGCCAGAGTCCACACAGTTGCACTGGGTGACATATTCCTTATTATGATAAACCGGCCACTGCAGTTTATTTTGGAAGTCAATCCACATCTACCATCTGATACCATAAATAATCACTAATACCATATGTGTATTAATTCACAGATTAAGCGATATATTTGGAATGAATGGGGAGTTTGTGGCTGGAGTGCCTGAATTGAGGAAGAGAAGTCAGAAAGTATTTAGAGATGAACTTCTTACATCATTTGTTTTTGTCTTGTTCTTTAATGCAAAGTGGGGTCATTTTTAATCATTTTTAATTCTTTTGCTGTTGAAATGGAGTGGTCTTTTGAATTTAAAGACATATAAATAATATGGAGAGTGAGTGATAGCCATGGCTCAAGGCACCATGAGGAAAAACAAAGCTAAAAAGTATTAAGAGACTGGAATTTGCAGTTCAGTGTGGGAAAAGCTGGGAAGATAGGGGCCTTGAGGGGAAAGATGGAGAATGGGAGGAAGCGAGGGGAAGGGAGGGAGGAGGCAGAGAGGGAGATGTGACAGAGTGGTGACAGAGGGAAGGCGGGCGCTGTGTGTCAGGACTGTGTGTCTCTGCTTTTCGTGTCCCCAGGCGCGAGCAAACATGCACATTAGAGTGAGTTGTGGTCCCTCCCATTACCACTACTGGTGGCCCAGGAGAAAGGGAGAGAGGGAGAGGGAGAGAGAGAGAGAGAGAGGGAGAGAGGGGGGAGAGAGAGAGAGGGAGAATGGAGACGCACTGTGGCTCTTGCAACTGTCTACACAAGTCAAAACACATGATATCGTCCCCTTCTGTGTACACACACCACACATTATCATGACATATTTGCATGGAAACAGTGCCTGCACAAGTAACTTTCAGACATTTTGCATACTGGCCTTGCTTCGAAAACAATCTTGACAATCTAAAGTAACAAAATTGCCAAAAACACACATATACCCCCCATCACACAAAGTCTTTACACCTAAACTCCTACTACCACCTCCTGTAAAATTCCCTCGGTGAGCAGAAAACACACTCCATATATCCTTACACTGACACCCCATGTGCTGTCTCTCATAAGAATGTGTAACTGATCTATATGCAGTGCACATGTGTCTATGTGTGCATATATGTGTGTAGTGTATCTTTTCCTTCTCTGCTTAAATGTTGATTATTGTCTTGTCTGGGGTTTCAAGTTGAAGGCCATCTGCTGCCTCTATCAACCAATTGTTCAGTCTGCACCACAACCCCTCTACTCCAACACACACACACAAACGTAGCCTTTCATTAGTCCCTGGGGTATGTTTCCTTTTTTCAGTGTGTGTGGCCTAATACTACATGGAACACTACTACTTTACTATGCAAAATGGCTGAGTTGTCGTTACAGTCATTTGTGAACTTCCTTCATCACATATTCATGTCAGCCCTGTCAATAAACAAGTTTCTGCTCACACTGGAGTGTCAAGAGATCCATAAAGGCTCTCTGAGAAAGCCAGAACTCTGAGGCCTCGGGAGTCAACATCACACTGTGTTGGAAGCCAGCCTCCCCAGCCTGAACAAGAGCACTGAGGACCATAATAGAGATTGGGGGTGGGGGTGGGGTAGAAGTGCAAAGAGATGAGTGTGTGGGAGAGAAGAAGAAGAAGAAGAGGCAAGCAGGCAGTGAAGGCAAGAGAGGTTGTTGACCTCTGGCTATAGAACTTATGCTATAGTGCACAGGCGGGGAGAGTGAGGGGGTGGGGGGGTGGGGGCTGTTTATTTAGTGAATGTTTTTCTCAAATGCGATGTCTCCAGCGCTGCAGTCTACAAAGCGTCGTGTATTTATGTCGTCTGTGTGTGTGTTTGTATGTAATCTCCCGGGGCAGTCTCTTTGTAGCAGGAAGAATAGAGAAAAGAAGGAAAAGCCATGTCTTTATCGGTAATTGCAGCTGGAAGGGAGAAGTAGGCGGGGAGGTGGAGGAGAAAGGAGGAGAAGGCGTTGTAATTTGTCTGAGGGATTACAAGAGGTGCTGGCAGAACATGACTGCTAGTGTGTATGTGTGTGTGTTTTGTATTTGGCGTAGTGCGATGCGCATGCTGCCTTCTTGTGAATTCAGACATAACAACATCAGGGCAATTATTTTTGTAACAGAACTGGGCAGAAATAAAGAGTATTTTCTCTACAGCCCTACTCACTCCAGGTCAAACATCGAGCCCTCCATTGAAGCTCAGTTCCTTAATAAATGGAGGTTGACTTGGAGGAGCAGATGACTGGCCCCTGTTTAGCTCAAGTGTTATCACTTATAATTATCTCTTTTCATAATAGATGAGAGTTCCCTTTGGCACCTTTTATGACATTAGTGGTATATCAAAAACACAATTAGATGTGGACATCACAACTAAAGCAAGCTACACAAGACTCTGACCCACAAATCTCTGCTGAGGGCTTGTGCTTCAAACTTCAGAAACATGGCAATAATATACAGCAGTCATCAAATCTAGGCTAATATAAAAGATCTATTTAGGAAGCTTGAGTTTCACTTCTTTGATTATCAGTTTGTCATTTTTAGACCTAAAGGACGAAATAAAATTTTAAGATTCAAACTTGACCTGCTGTACAATGCTGGATTCAGATTACATAAAATATTTATCAACTAACAAATAATAAAATGTGACTGGGCACACAACAAACGGGTATAGAGCCACTTGTGTCCATAGTAAATCCCTCGATTTTAGACTGCTGCTGAAGGGTTAGGGAAAGGAAAGAAACCTTGTGGAAGTAGGAACTGAAAAAGTTATCGAGGAGAGGAATGGGCTTTAGGCCAGAGTTTGTGTGCCACGGTTTGATGTGATGTGACTGTCGACACAGGAACACATATATCTGCCTGGAGCAGGGTAAAGTTGAGACAGTGGGAGTCAGATAAGTGTCAGTGTGAAACAACATCGTGTCTTTCTTCACAATATATGAGTGACAGTGATACAAGGCAGCCTACTTGCTGCATGCACACACACACATACAACAACACAAACACACACACACACACACAGGTGCCCATGACTCTATGCGAACAGATGTTTTGCTGTGACACACAGCATACTACACATCACATCAGATACATGACTCCTTACCCAAGCGTATGGACCCACATTGACACAGATTCTGCACTGTTGCTTCACCAAGTGCTGACACACTCTTCAAACTGTTTATACTGTCTCCAGGTTACATTTACAGTACACACTCACACACATGACTATGTACAGTATTGTCCTGCAGTATTCTGAGAGGCTGTGCAGTATAATGGATGAACCTACAGTACATACTCAAAGAACAGACATAGACATCTGTCCATTTACATTACATTAGAAATTTGTACCAACTCAGCCTGAACTAGCAGTTTCTAATGTCAGTTAGTGCGATTGATGAGGTGGTCTAAGGTACAGGGAAAACATACATACCAGGGTTCTACAGGTAGTGAACCCTGATATGTGCAAACTGCGTTTAGTGCAAGTGGTAGTGTTTGTGGTGGAAATCTGTTGAGGATCATATCCTTGTTGCATCACTAGCAACTCAGCTACAGGTTTGTCTATCTCCACTGTACCGCCAACACACAAAGGGCCACAGTGGGGAACTGGGACATTCGAAACTGGATAAAATAAATACCCTCAAAAATGAAAACATCGTTTTGATTTGCTCAATATTCAATAGCAGTATAATTTTGCTCTGGCTTTCAAAAGGATACCTCACTGAACTTGTATTGTGCAGGCTAATGTACAAGTGTAGAGGTTTCTGTATTCTAAAATTGGTGTTTTCTCTTCTTCACAGAAATTAGCAGTAAACTCACACATGAACATACAGGCACTCACATTTACATACACCTGGCGTATATGCACAAGCATTCAATGAGGCTCATTATACAGATGTGTCATTGCAGTATCACTGCAGTACCAAAATGGTCTTTTATGCTACAAAAGGTCTTTATTTTTCCTAAACTCCTTTTTCTTTTGACTCCTGCCCTTTATCCAACAAATTTCTTCTTGTATGAAAATTTAACAAGCAACTGATGCTCTTATATAATGGCTTACAGTGAGTGCAACAATTGAATAAGCTTAAACATGTGGCTCCTGTGTGATGAAAGCTGCTGTAATTTCATCACAGAGTGCTGTGTGGCGTATCATGAGATCTCAAAGACATTGTGATGGATATGAACAACCTCCACCAATGTAACCTACAGTCCAAGCAGTCGAGGACCTTCTGAGCCAGCGGCCAATGCTCCATGCACTGGCATATAAGTCCGTACTCTCAAATTGTCTTGAGTCTATAAACCATTATTTGCCACAATAGGTAGACCAGGCACAAGAGCTCCAATTGCAGACTGCATCTTTAGAGGTAAGATGTGGATATCCTCAGCTACAGGTAATTATGTAGCTGCTGTACTGCTCTTAGGTGTGATTCAAAAGAAAGTGGACACTTAACTTTTGGTACCAACACCCATACATCCCTCGCTGTGGGATTAATGCGACCTCATCGATTCAACAAAACTGTGCATGCGAATTTGAGTACTCCTCTCAGGAAGTCCATGAGGTAAATAGATCAGAAATCAGGAGAACAATAATGTAATTTATATGATATTGTGTGTGAATACAAGTATTACAAAGCTGGGAAAGTGATACCTAAGATAACATTCACTTTATAAACAAAAAAAAAAAATCACAAGGCCACCAAATAGTATGATCAATTTAACACAGCAGAATAACTGTGCAACCATAAAAGTTTGCCCACTAATATCTGCTGTTGAAGCCTTTTCTTGTCTTTCTACCTGTTGCTCAGGTAAACCCTTGCCTCTCTTTCACAAAGCCACAGGTAGGCTCTGAAAGACTGGAAGAGATTCACAGGTGCTTTCTATGTTTCCCCTCTGTGCCTCTTCTCCTCTATCAGATGAAGGGATGAGGTGAGGAAAAATTGAGAGAGAGAACAACAGAGGAAAGACAAGATGTAAGCCCCACAGCAGCACTTAAAGTAAGTCTGCATTATTGATGAGGAGACAAAGCGAAACATTTATTTATCATCGAGGATGCGTAGAAGCTAAGCTGATCCCTGCAGAGCCGAGAGAAAGAGAAAAAGGAGAAGTAAGTGAGGGTCAAGAGACAGAAAGAGGCCGTGTTGAAAAGGGCTGACTTAGGAGGCTTGGTGTTCTGTGTGTGGGTATACAGTAGAAGGTCAGTCTAAGATGTGTCCTATGTATTTCTCTGGTCAGCCGTGGCATGTCACCTCAGGGCTGAGGATCAAGACCAGGCAGAGATTATTCACTTAGAGTCTTCCATACTACACTGTGCTTAACCTCCTCACTACATGCTTTTGATGCTCAAGGCTCAAGTCCATCGCCTCTCTTGTCACACCCTATCCCTCATCTGCCTTTGCTCTTTGTCTTTATATTGGCAATATAAAATACAACTGGTTACAGATTTCTTCGAGGGTTAATCTCTTTACAATACCTTTCTATTGTGATTCAACTTGTTAGTATATTCACTCAAATCTTGAAGATGAGTATCCGTAAAATTCCAGAGTCCAGGTGACAATTTTGAATTGCCTGTGTTGTTAAAGATGTTCCCATTTAAAGAAGTTATATAGAATGATGTTTAAAAGATCCTAGAGGTAAATTTTGCAGTGGTTTGACTGCATACAAAGGCAATGGACAGTCAGTGTGAAGACCTAGTTACATTCAAGCGCCAAGTGTATATTCAGCACATCATGATTTTTCTGTCTATTCTTAAAAACTGCACACACATCCTGAGGGACCTTTGATCCTGTTGTAAATGTACAGGGAACAAGGGAGGGAAAAAAGAGAAAGGAGTCACTGGGGCTCTGAGTGTGAGCGGTCATGTTAACACACTAGCCTTATTCCATGCACACAGTGTGTACGGCCTAATGTCTGAACAGTTTAGCCAAAGCTCTGACTGTAGGATAAGAAAAAGCAGACTGCTGAATCAATCGGTGATCAAATCTGAATAATGCAAGCCAAAAAAAAAAAAGGTTAGGGAGGTCTGGTTGGGGAAGTTAGAACTGTAAATGGTTTCCATTTTTGCTTGATACATAGTAAATGTTTACTTGTTAATCGTAATCACTGTTAGTATTTAGTTTTCTTTCAATCAACTAATTGATGTATTACCCTGTTTAACACCACTATAGATCATATCACATTATATACTGTAAATAGGATGCCATACACATAAACTTATTTTTGTCACTTTGGCGGACTTAGATTGATTACCAGGGCCCTCACATTAACCTTAAACACAACCACTACATGCTTAAACAACATCCTAACCTTAGCAAAACCGGGTTGTATTACTCTAAAAAAATCTGATGGTTTACTGGCAGGGACCAGTTTAATGTCCTCTAATGTGAAGTGAGTCCTCATAAGGTGACTTTGGGCATATGTCACCAAATATGATGAAAGCAAACACATACACATACTAGGCACTTTCAAAGATGTTGGCTTCTAAACAAACATTAGGGAGTTCAGATTGCATATGATAGGTAACAGAAGGAGCAGTGAATGAACAAAACACGCTGCTTGTAGTTAAGACAACTCTAACATTTACACTAGTTACCATAGTGATTGGGCTTTGTATCAGCAGATCAAATTGTCTATGCAACCACTAGGAACCCTTCCTGCATGTCAAGATTAGAACAATATTTTTAAATAATTGTTAGAAGCTATGACACAGTGGATTTGCGAGAACATGGCGTGTGAAAACTGGTTGAGCATGAATGTATGAATAGTGCAATTTTATGGACATGGCTATACATTGTGTGTGTATGTCTGTGTGTGTGTGTTTGTGTGTAGGGGAGGCCGTTAGGGGATAAGCACTCAATAACAGCTGACACTGAGCTGCCCTCTGCTCTCGCTCACACAAAGGACTATGATTATATTACTGTTTGACTGGCTGTACCCCCCCCATCCTTACCCTATGCACCAAGCCCTCCCTAGCATAGCGGCTAAGATGATTACCACTATTGTGTCACACACATACACACACTCCATGTACAAAGTCATGCTGCGTGCTTGTAGCTCCCCCATCTGTCCCCTACTCTCTCCCCCTTTTTCTCTCTCTATCCCTCTCCTCATTTTATCTGTTTTTATTTCTACACCCTTTGACATTTGCTATTTGGCAGGAAAGAGAGAATCCACCACAGAGGGGAAAAGACTGGTGGAACAAAGACATGTAATTTTTTCACTACTCAGATTTATTCAGTGTTGTACAGTAAGCTGTTGATTCCCTGTCAGTGACTAAACATATTGATGCAGTTGTTGTCAAGTGGTCATTCTACACAGTAGTGTGAAATTTGCACTGGAATATCACATCAGTAGTGTGACGGACTTATTACTGAATATCAATGTTCCTTCCGATACCTGATCATCTCCTCTACTCTACTAATCCTGTTTCTCCTCTCCTCTCCATCTGCCTTGCATGTCCCCTTGCATCCTTTCCATTTCAGCCAGGAAGGAAGAAGAAAAGCACAGAATTTAGACCGAGAGAGTATTAGGAGGGAGAATGGCGTGTGCGGCAGTACTCTGATGTCCCCTTTCTCTCATTCCTTCTTCCTTTCTCTCCTCCTCCAGTTAAACTTTAATGTGTTTTCCTGCTCAAGTACTCAGGGTAACTCCTCAGAAATGGCTTTGGTTGCAGAAACACCAGAGTGGTTGTAGTGTGGCTTCTGTGTGTATGTATGTGTGGTGGTATTGTAAGAGATTTAAGTGGTTAGTGGCTGTGTATTTTGTGTGTGTGTGTGTGTGTGTGTGTGTGTGTGTGTGTGTGTGTGTGTGTGTGTGGGTCAAAATATGATGTTGATGGAGTGTTTACGAGCGAGAGCAAAGCCACAGACAAATGTAGCCATTAATAGCAAAACCCTTTTCCACTATTCGTCCATCTGCCTTTTTCCCATCCAGTCTCCTCTATAAACACGGACCAGGAAAAACACACACACTCTCTCCCTCTCTCACTGTCTCTCAGTATTGAAGGTTGAGGTGACCACCTTGAGAGTGTGTAATTGTTTAATAGCCTGAGAGCTCCCATGTCCACCCCAGAGGCCTTTGCTCGCTGAAGATCGATCAAATACTCTGGCTGCCGGTGACAACTTCGAAGACACACACGCGCAAAGGGGCTAACAGTGAGTGCTGCTGGAGAGATGGACAGAGACAGTTAAAGGGAAAGAGAAAGAGAGAGTGAGAGGAAAGAGGAGTGCCTCCCTTAGCGGCTGCCATGTGGCTTTAGCCATCTGTTGGCAGAGTCTAAATTAATTAGCTCCACTCAATACTAGTTTGCAAGAGGCCTGCAGTCTAAACCAGCTCACGACACCAGCTCTCCAACTTCTATTTCTTACTATCTCTCATGATTTAAAACCTTCCTAACTTAGATTTAGACCCTGAAAGCCCACAGTGTTTATAATCTATCATGATACTAAATTTAAGATGTGTAAAATGAAAGTTCCCATTTAGACTGAAACAAAGCTACAATCAGTTTTTACCGTTCTTGAAAAAAAAACTTTACCTTGGGGCCACTTGCCAGATTGAGTAGCAACAGGAAGAACTGTTGTTTCTAATGAGTTCTGAGATCAGTCAGAGGCTGAGCTGAACACAAACACACACTAACACACGTTTGTTTTTTGTTTGTCGCTAGCTGGTTTACAGCTAATGCCTGTACAGTTGGAACATTGGCTATTTATCGCAAATCAACACAGAGTGCTCAAACAGTCCAGCAATCAAATGGGTGGAAATGATGCACCACACACCATCAGGGACATCACTTAAATACTCAGTTGAAAAAAAAACAAAAAAAAAACTCTCATGCATTTTTTCATTCTCTCTTGAGACTTGTTTGTTATCCAGATCAACTTTTCTTTTAGGTTTAAAAAGAGCTATTCTTGGGGTCAGGTGCTCTGTTGAAATCAGTGTTTACAAGTTACACAGTAAGGTGCATCATGCCAAATGCTGCATTTGAAATACATTTGAAATAAATAAATGTGATAATAATATTTTGCAGTCTCACTAGAAAAATCACTAGAACATGTAACAATTATTCTTAAATAAAAGACTGTGAAAAATCAAAACTGGATAATGGAAATAAATATTTTGTAGGCAAGGGGTAAAAATAAACTCTTAAAATGAGGAGCGGTCTATGAAATTATCTCACCCAGGCTGATACCCTGAGACCCTTAAAGCTCACAGTGTTTGTTGTAATAATTTACTGTGAAACTAAATGTAGGTGGAATGTTGAATCTCCCATACAGACGGAAAAAAAACCCACAACCAGAAAATCTCAGTGTTGACACTTTGTGGAAGACACACTCATGTTATCCCTCTAGACACACCTTCCCTCACCCCTAACCCTCCTCTCTCTCTCTCTCTCTCTGTCTCTCCCCCTCCCTCCCTCCCTTTCTGTCTCTGCCCTCTTATCCCACTTTTCCCTCTCATCCTTGGGGAGTGCTCTGTGCCACCGTGGAGACGACAGATGGGGCTCAACATCATCCAGAGAGTGAGGGAGAAGGAGAGAGAGAATAGAGGGAGGTTGCATTCATTATTTACATCACTTGGTATTGGAATATTAATGCTAAAAGCAATCGGGCAACCCTTCATTAAATTAACTGGAGATGTAGGGAAAGAGAGGAGAGGGTGAGGTGGAAGAAGGATGGGGAGCGAGGGAGGGAGAGACAGTGGGAGAGCAGCACACTCTGTTAAATGGGCCCTAAAATTAGTGAAGCAAAAACACCTCCATTAAGAAAGCTTGCATCTCTCTTTCCCCTCCCGTCCTCCACTCTAACTCATCTCTCCTCTTCTCTGCTCTCTCCCTTCTTTTTGAACACCTCCATCTCTTTCATACACACAAAAAAATCACTGCTTTACCCACAAGTGCCTGCTCGGAACCTCTTTGAGAAATATGCATTTCTATGCTGTCCCTCTTAAGTGCCTGTTCAAACTTTAAACATGCTTATGGTGGCAGAATGTGTCTTTGGTCCCCATGTGCATCTCTCTGGAGAGTACTCCTCTGTCTTTCACTCTCTCTATCACTCTCTCCTCAGCAACTGCTCTCTTTCCTTTATGCCGTATCTCTCTCTCACCACTTTATTGTACCCTTCTTCTTCCCATCTCTCTATTTCTCTCTCTGTCTGTCCCTCTTTCTCATCAGCTACCTGTCAGCAAACCCCAATATTGTCGTCACGCGTACAAACGTTTACACCCTGGATATGCAAGTATGCATGAAGGAACACACGCAAATATGTATGCAGAAACACGACCATGCATATGCATACATAAATGTACAAACTCATGCACATAGACAGTATAAGGACACATCCACACACACACATACACACACAGATTCTGACAGTGGCAGAATGGTTCTCTCCTGCACAGCAACACATTGCGTATATGCAGAGCCACTCTCCCTATTAGTGGAACGCTGCTACGCGCTGTTGACTTCTGGAGAGGAAAACATACAGTCATGTCCACTGGTTATCAACTGATGCCACAATTACCCACCCCTCCACCTGCCACCCGGCCCTCCACAGAGTGTGTGCACGGTGTGCATAAAAGGTAGGTGGCTTCCATATATGAAAACATAATGACACCAAAGGAATTCATGTAATTGAAAAATTAGGTCACTTCCTATTGGTGGAGGAAGATCAAAAATGGAAACTGAAGCTTCCAGATGCAAATGAGGTCCCAGTGACTCTTGTGAGGTCTTAAATAGACAGAACTAAAAGCTCGGGACATGTTCCTTGAAAAGATTCTCCTGGTTACTAGAATACTCTACTAGATATTCTAATTTATCTGCATGTTTTAACAGATACTTTCATGTATTATTTCCAGTGTTTTTCAAGCAGAGCTTATTTTATACAGCAGACAAGTTCATCTACGTCATTACATACATCCACTCATTCTTCCATACAAGCATCCATTTTGTATACCCACTTATTCCTGTTAAGGATTGAGACAGACTGTGGGGTA
Organism: Lates japonicus; assembly: GCA_033238685.1. Lineage (NCBI taxonomy): Eukaryota > Metazoa > Chordata > Actinopteri > Centropomidae > Lates > Lates japonicus. The sequence continues at coordinate 81,747 of BRZM01002118.1, forward strand.
CTGTACCATGCACTGAGGAAAAAAAATGTAATGAATTATCCATAAAAAATGTGTGCACATGCCTGAAAATATCACAAACTAGTGCCTCAAAAAGCTGAAACCTCTGGAACTTGTAGCGCCACACAAATGAACATCCACTGACAAACAACTGCTTCTGATAGTTAAGAAACACAGTCTGACTGGATAAAGCTGTTCATGAATGTGAAACAGACCTCTAAGAGTTGTTGATAGCAATTAAAACTTCAAAAAGCTGCATTTTAAATTTGCAGGAAAGCAAAGATGCATTTAGCTCGGTACAGATCAGTCTAGCAGTTTAAAAGCAGGTTAAGCAAATGAATCTATTTTAACCAGTCACAGTGGTCGTCTTATGGCTGCATTAGTGGCACTTACTGGAGAAGTAACCAAGTGAAAGAGGGGAAGATGTAAAATAAGACAATGAAGACCTCATTAGAGTTAACCTGTGTGCAAACAGTTGCCTGCTTTCACATTAAGCAGACTCAGAGCAACGTGAACATCCCATTGGAGTTTCTGACCACATAATGCAAGTGCAATATTCACCCAACCTTTCAGCTTCAGGTTTATCAACCAGCTCTTGAGGAAAAATATCCAAGTCCTTAGTTTTTCATATACTCTACTTCAGCCACTTGAGTACTTTGGCTCTCTGCTGTTTTGACAAGCAACATACACTCGAGTATACACAAGCAAATACAGAGTTTGCCTGAGCTTATTGCCAAATGTTTTGAGTATCAAACAATAACCCTCCATAGACTTCAAAGGTGGCTAATACATTTCCTCTGTTTCAACCTTGACTGGCGATCCTCTTGAGCTTGTCTGTGTTGCTTTTGTGACACCATTGACTAGTTGCTTTACTGGTTAGGAGCACTGCTCAATAATAGCTCACTCTTTGGCTTGTCTGAAGCTTGAGCAGCAAAGGACGCAGTGCCACAGGTTCTCTAAGTATTTCTGCTATTGTGCGTTCAGGATTTAAATCTGAGGAAATGCTGACACAGTCATACAGCTGTTTAATAAGGCACCTCTAAGTCATATGAATTGAAAACAAGCTTAATTAAATGTCTGTAAAAGTATGAAGAAGCAGCTTCAGCTTGAGGCAGCGGGGACTAAAAGTTCTATGATAGTTTATGCTGTTTCCATAGCACCAGATGCTGGATCGCCAGACCTCAGAGCAGCAGAGATAGTGTTTTTGTTTCTAAATTAGACTGGATTATGTTTGGGAAATTGCAAATGTTACAGGTGGTCAAATGAAATGTATGTAACTCACCACATTAAAAGTCTAAACATAGCAAAAAAGGGAGAGGGAGTGTGTGTGTGTGGGAACAGAGCAAGAAAGACAAAATATATTAAAACAAATAATGGAACTTGAACATAACATGAATGTTATGTTTTACTGTTAGAGGCATGTTGTTTACTGGACAACAATCTATTTACATGCACGGGTAAGATCAATAAAATATTTTTACACATTGTATGAAATTTCAAGTAAATATAGTAAACAGTGTGCCCCCTACAATGTAGCTATGTCCAATCCCACCCCAGCCCTCTAGAGTCAGAAATCAAGACCAAAAAAATGAGTCAATCACTGAGAGACACAGAAAGGTTTGGAGCCAGCTGACACAGGTGTCAAATGCCAATATATAATCAATATAAGCTGTCACAACATTAAGTTAGCGACATGGCAATACAAACCTACAATAAGCCCTCTGAAGGTCATTTATCCTCATCTGTCCTTACTCAAACAACCTCACCTGGATGAAATATTAGTTCATTACTGTATGATGCTCTGCTATAGCTCTGTGTTTGTCTGGAATAAGGGGGATGAGAGTAAGAGAAAGAACTGGAAGTAGGGGAGCGAAGGAATAAATACCCGTCTGTTTTCCCCTCAGCAGGAATAAACAAGGCGTTCACTTGTCAGCCTGCAAGAGAAGGGCACACTGTTTATGCAGTGCAGAAAAGAAAGACACACACACACACACACACACACACACACAAATGGCAAATCTGGAGATGGGTGCTGTTGGCAAATGGGGGTGCTTAAAGAGGGAGACAAGTCAAAAAATATCTATGTATATTCCTGACACTCTCAGCACATGATGTGTAGCCCGTCCTTTGTATGGCTGTGGGTCTAAATTACAGTATGTACACTGAAACATTTTAAATGTCACTTCCACTACTTTCATCTACATTCACATTACAAGATAATACATCATAGAAAGTTAAAAAGTCAAGGCCACTGTCCAGATATTTTCCTTGCGGCCATGTAAAAAATATCAAATCAAAGCAGTGATATGTGTGAGATTTTTTGATATTTGGAGACATAACACACTTTATATAACGGCTGTGTTCCTATAGGAGATGGTGGTAGAGGATTATGTTTCCCAGGACAAAAGAAAAATAAGTTTGGGGGGAGAAAGAGCAGCAGCACAAATCAGTTTAGTGCCTACAGCTTGTAGTTTTCTTCCCATTCTTTCTGTTTTGCTGCTCCTAATGTTGTATTTGGGATATTTAAGTGTGCAAGCAGCTGTAGCTATTACAATACATTTTATTTTGTGGAGAGGCTGCATCTGACATACATTGTATTTTCAACTTGGCAGCAGAGATGTAGTCAACAAGGATGAATGAGCTGTAGTGCAAGCACTTGACTGTCAATCTGTGCTCATACACAAGAGCTTTGTCCATGAGAGTGGGTGTGTGTGTGTGTGTGTGTGTGTGTGTGTGTGTGTGTGTGTGTGTGTGTGTGTGTGTGTGTGTGTGAGGCCAACTCCAGAGAGAATGTATCAAGGCTAGAATGACTTTCAACTGAAATGTATATGAGATTCAAATTACATTCTCTTTTTCCTCTATACTCTCCCCGCACTCCTCTCCCCCTTCCTTTGTCTTCTGGGAGCCTTAGTCAGCTAAGCTCAGATGTAAAAAGATTTTCTTCTCTCTCTGTCTCTCTCACTCACACACACAAAAATACAAACACACACACATATATATACACACACACACATATTTTTGGTCAAGGGCAGTTGGATGTAGGTATCGGTATAGTGGTCAAATAAAAGTAAGTCAGGTTTTTTCTATTTTTTGCATAAGTGTTGATGTAGAGGTCCCAACCATGACCTGTAGTATGGCAGCTTGTCTCCTTAGCTCACAGGATGATAAGTCCTCACATTGGTCTGAATCTGAAGCATGAGAACTGAGATTAATGTTTTTATGTATGTTTTTGGATTTACAAATCCAATTTAAAGCAG
>BRZM01002119.1:0-14054 GCA_033238685.1 Lates japonicus
TCGGGTGCTGTCAGGTTGCCCGTGTAGGTGGCTCATGTCCTCATGCTCTCTGCCCGATCCACCCCCTTGCTCCTCCCCAGCTCCGCCCTCTTATCCGAATATGGTTTGCTTCCGTTTTTTTGGTTGCGAAAATACCAAGATGGCGACAGCCAATTTCCAAACTCGAAGCTTCAAAATGGCAGTTCATAAACCAATGGGTGATACTGGCTACATACATTTTTATATACAGTATATGAGCTATAAACATAAGTTTAATCGTGTTCTAAATCTTTATAGCTGTTACTTGGCACATGCCAGTGGTGTTATAGTTCTTTACATTGTTCCTACAGTGTTTTTGGTAGTTTATAGTTGTGTTCACTGTTGTGAACAAAGTATAAGTGGCACCATGAGTGAAGTTATGTGCATGGCTAGTTACACTGAGGTAACAAATCTCTTGTGAAGTTATTGCGTGATCACTTGATAGAGGTTTGCTATAACCACAATTTTGTTGTAGTCTGATAGGGTAGTATTTGAGCATTTTCATATAATTATGTATCACAATATAGTTGCATTTCAAAATAAGTTTACTTAGAATATTTTGGAAATATACTTTAATGATAGTATAAAGTGGAGTAGAAGTATATAATTAACAAATAATATACTTAGAAGTACACTTAAATATTTTACAGTATAGCTGGAGTACCACATGAACTTACATGTTGTGTAATCATAGTATACTTCACTACACTTACAGTACACTTAAAAGTATACGTTTATTAACTAAAAGTGGGCCAATTTAGTCTCAAGTATTGAAATAGTACACTTAAAAATATACCACTAGTACATTTATATAAGTATACTTATTACGTAAAATACTTGGGCAATATACTTGAACTGTACTTACTAAAATAAATTTTAAGTATAGCTCTTTTTTGTAAGGGTGTACATATTTTATTGGCCACTGTACTGTCACGTTATGGACCAGGAAAAGTGGAGCAAACTTTTTTGCTGGACAATCCACTGTGGTAACAGACTGGCCAAGTTAAAATGAAACAATAAATATAAATATATAAAAATAAAAAATAAATATTGTACCAGCTTAACATCATCTGGTTTGCTTTGTTATTTTATGCTGATGTTAGCATTCAGCTCAGAGCACTGCTTAAGTACAGCATCACATATCAGCTATCATAACTGTTATTCTTTTTTTCTCTCCATTATTCCATTGGTAATTAAAATATTGTACTCACCAAGTTTGTTGAACCAGATGAAATAATTTTGCCCAATCATGCTGTTTTGCCCTGTCATTGAAGTAATGTCATAATGTGCAGAAATAATGTCCAAAACCATTAAAGTAAGAGCTAAGTTATAATAATCCATAATTCACCTTTAATGACAGCATTAACACCAAATTTCCTTTCATACAGGAACTGATTTCAGTTTCTGAAAGGCACTGGGGGCCTACACTTGGGAGTGTGCTTTACCTCACATATGTGTAATAAACACTTACCAAGGACTTTATTAGGAACATCTGTACACCTACTGACTCATAATTATCCAATCATGTGGCAGCAGTGCAGTGCATTGAATTATGCAAATACAGGTCTGAAGTTTCAGTTAACATTCACATCATACAAGTCATGAAAAATGTGATCTCAGTGACCTACTGTAGCATTTTTACTGGTGCCAGAATCTCAGAACAGGTTAAACCTTGTGGCTGATAGGCTACCAGAACAGAAATCTGAGGCTACAGTGGGCACAGGCTCACCAAAACAAGTCAGAAAAACATAGCCTAGTCTCAGTCTGAATCTCAGCTGAGGCACACAGTTATGGCCACAATTTACCCATCGTCTAATGGCTACTTCCAGCATGGTAATGCACTATGTCACAAAACAAAAGTAATCTCAAACTGGTTTTATGAGCACAATAATGAGATCAGTGTACTTCAGTGGCCACTCCAGTCACCAGATCTGACTCCAATAGAACACTTTTGGATGTAGGAGATTTGCAGCATGAATATGCTGCTGACACCTATGCAAAAATTACATAATGCAGTCATGTCAACATGGAAAAGAATTTTAAAGAAATGTTTCCAACACCTTGTGGAATCCATGCGATGAAAGACTATGGCTGTTTGGAGGGCAAAGGGAGACCGTAGGGAGTATTAGTACGGTGTTCCTAATAAAGTGCTCGATGATATGGTACCAGACTGTTTGTATTGATGAATCTTCTCTCTTTATTGATATGTAGAGCCTTGTAGCTCGTCTTAAGGAGAACATGGAAAAGCTGATGGAGGAACGAGATCAGTACAGCAGCAGTGAAAATCGAGAAAAGGAACAGAACAAACGTCTACAGAGGCAGATCCGCGACATCAAAGAGGAGATGTGTGAACTGGCCAAAAAGGAAGCTGAGGCCAGCCGCAAAAAACATGAGCTGGTAACAATGTGACAACAATAATGAGACAACTTACTAACAATTAGCAATTAGCCAGCAGTACAGTCAGATACTCCCATTAATTAAGAGGTGTCTGCATGGCATCCATCAACAATAAATCAGCAACATTGAACTAGTCAAAAATTGACCGTCTGCTGAAAAGTTTATTTCTCTCTTCTGTCTCTCTCATTAAAGGAAATGGACATTGAGAGCTTAGAGGCCGGTAATCAGAGCTTGCAGGCAGACCTCAAGCTGGCCTTCAAAAGGATTGGTGACCTCCAGGCAGCCATTGAGGACGAGATGGAGAGTGATGACAATGAAGACCTTATCAACAGGTACATAAAATTAACTTCTAGTTTTGGAGCTTCTTGACGTTTCAGAGGGTGGAGGACTTGATATGAATTGCTGTATAAACACAGAGAATGAGTTTGACAGCCAAAAATATTTGCACTGTCACTGTCTTTGTCAGTAGATTTTACTTGAGAGTTTACTCAGTTGTCATAAAGTGGGTTAAAGTGTCAGCTGATGGAAAATCAGGAAAATCTCCCTCTCTGTACCTATTTGGAAAACATCTTGGTTCAACAAAATAGATCCTGACTCAGTGTTCACTCACTACCTTTTTCCTAAGCCTTACTGCAATGGGTGATAAAATCGTATATCGTCCCATCCCTAATCATGACAATTGTCCTTGTGAGAACAATTCAAACTCCAATCCGCTGATGAAGACCGTGTATAAAGTTGACAAGTTTCAAGAAAAGGTAGCAAGTAGAACTTAAATTTAAGATAAAGACTGTCAAACTAATGTTCCCAAGGTAAAAGAATGAATTTCTTGGCAAATAGATTAGAAGCTATAGTAGCACATGAAATAACTCATTAGTAAATGCAAATGATAACAACTGGAGGGAAAATGTTGAGCATAAAGCGCTGACATGAGCTGGAACAGATAATAAATTAGGCAAAATGTTTTATTTCAGAAAAATTACTGCACGCACTGGCCTCCAGTCACACTTCTCTGAAAAGGCTGTGCAGTGCCTCTATTGGCTTCTGATATCCAACGACTGTGTAAGGTTTCTCAACATTTTTTGTGTCTAGCGGTTGGTATTAGCAGCGAAATGACTGCTTGGTATTGCATTGTTACCAAGCAAAACAAAGAAAGGCTGGATGGTGGGTCCAAGTGAGCTGTGCTGAGGCATGAATAAGATGTAGAATGTATAATTGTAAATTCACAGCCCACGGAAGCCCAGATGGCTCCATAAGCTTACAGGACAGTCTCTACCAGCATTTCAGGATTGAGCATTTTGATACTTGTGTATTTGTATAGCACCTAAACATACTTTCTAATAAAAAAGATATGGAAATATCACTTTCACAATATGGGAATCACGTACTTCGTTTCAGTTTTGTTGCTCAGCAACAAAAATACAACTCTACCGTATTTTATCAGAGTAAATTTAGCAGATGCTGATTGGGATAAAACATAAAATCAACAGCAGACTAAATGAAATCAAGGTAAGAACTTGCAGTTATATGACTCCACTAACCAGTCAAGTTGCAGTCTACATCTGTCCAGATTTCTATACTATGTGGTGAAGACTTTAAAGGAATTTAATAAAAGGTATTAAGTATATATTATATTGAATGCGTGAGTTATGACCAAAAACATGTCTTGTGAGATCACAGTGACCTTGACCTTTGACCACCACATTCTAATTAGTTCATCCTTGAGTCTAGGTGAAAGTTTGTAACAAATGAAGAAAGGAAGAAATTCCCCTCAGGGCATTCCTGAGAAATCATATTCACAAGAATGAGACATAGTGCCTGCAACCATGGCTTTCACTGCCATGCAGGTATAAATATATAAGCAAGATTTCATCATTTATCAAATTAGGTCAAAAAATAGTTCTACTTTAGAGGCATAATCAGATAGGTCATTCTAGTAGCCATAAGCCCCTAATGCTAGGCTAGTAACAGTAAAAGAACACATACTATTTTTCAACACATTTACACATTTCACTTTCCAAACACGGTAGAACAATCAATAGCACTCTCGTATCTATCCATTAGGCAAAAGCCAGCTGCTACGTAGCCTGCCTTGGCATAAAAAGTGGAAACAGGGGTAAACAACTAGCCTGACTCAGTCTGAAGCTAAAATCCACCTAAAGCACTGTTCAAACTCACTAATTAACACTTTATATCTATAGTGTGAAAAGGACAGTGTGCCATTTTACAGGGGAATTTTGTCCCAGACTCTCTTGGCTGGGACCACTTGCCAGACAGTCAGCAAAAACTACTGCTCTGAGCCTAGAAATAGTCCAGCACATAGCCCCCTGTAATATATGGATTAAATGTAATGATATAATGTGCTAATTAGTCATCTGAAGAGGTGCTAGTAGGAAAATTATATTACCTTTGGACAGAACCAGACTAGCTGTTTCCTGTCTTTATGCTAAGCCAAGCGTACCAACTACTGGGCGCGGCCTTATATTCAATGGACAGAGGTGGGAGTAGTATCAATCTTCTTATTTAACTCTCTGCCAGAAGACAGATATGTTCATTTGTTGTTTTTGTCAAAAGGTCATACTATTCCTTTAACCTTCTAATTAGCACATTTACAATATTTTGCTTCTAAAGTGGCATTTTAAACAGTCTATTTCCTTGTACAAAAGAAATAATACATTTAACATTTAACAATGGGACATAACAGCAAGATATAGAATAAAGATTGATCTGGTCCTCACCTCCTGGCCATTGATCCTCTGCAGGTTGAAGTGGTGCAGGCGGTAGATGATGAAGGAGCGCCACAGAGCCAGACTGACCACAGGGTTGCCCTCTGGGTGGATGGTCAGCTGGTCCAGACGCCTCACCTGAGCCAGGGCCGCCAGCTGCGGCAGACGGCTGATGTTGGTTTCCAAGAAGATCAAGTGCTGTCGAAAAAGTAACAAGTCAGATTCAGAGAGGTGGAACAACAAAATATAGGTATATTTATTTTAACTAGATTGGGAGTACTTCTGCCACAAAAAAATTCTACCTAGAAGAAATTGATGTGTTTGAGCAGGAAGTTCAGAATTACCACAGCTGGATATCTAACACCTTTAATTATTTGCTGAGGAAAGACAATGTTAGATTAGCTTGGGAAAAAAATGTACGCTGAGTTAATGTGGTGCTCTAGTCCTATAAGGGCCATTGCTTAACATAGAAAATGATTCAGTAGGTAAAAGCAAAAGCCGATGACAAACAAGGACTATTTGGCTGTGAGGGGGCAGGTACCCACCAGCCAACACTCCCAAATCCTCAGTCTTTGCATCATGACATGGACGCTTGGTGTTAGATGACATTCAACATTCACCACAACCATATGTGCAGCCAAAATGAAAAATGTACATTCTAGGAATTTATGTCATGGCTCATTGTGGTACGTTGCTAGTGTCCTCACCAATAGATTGGAGAACTTGACCCTTATTCTTGGCAGTGTTGGTACAATGGCGTCAAAGTTGATGTAACGGAAAGTTATTACAGTGACAGCATCAGCAGTCTGAACTCCCCAACCCCTCTCTAGGGCCTCCAGGGCTCCGAGTCCAAATAAACGCAGGGTGTCTCCATCCAGCTCCGCCAGGTGACTGTCAGACAGGGACAAGCTCTGAACACTACTGCTCCCTGCCTCCATAAGCCTGCAAAACACACACACACACACACACACACACACACACACACACACACACACACACACACACACACACACACACACACAGTCTTGATATGCTGAATGCACAGAATTTGTTGCCTTGAGAAAAAAAAAAGAATATATTGGAGCCAGAAGTGTTTTGCTTACATTTGTTTAAAAAGCAGGCATTGTGCTAAGAGAAGGAAAAAGCAACATCACTGCAAAACACTCAGTGGTCTAGTCAATGACCTATTTGTGTTGCCTAGTTGTTTTCTATTCTCCTGTACGACAGTTGAAGTGCCACTCCCAGATAGAAATTCAGCTAGAGTGAATCTCGTTGGTCTCAAGGGACATAATCTCCTACTTAAGCCATGTGCTCAGCCTTCTGGGTCTGCTGACACTCAGAGGACTTTTCAGCATAGCAGGGCATCAGGTGGCTACTGGCTGCACGCTACTCAACACACCGATCATTTTGGGTTCGGCCCGCCAACAAACTAATCACCCCTATTCATATTTCACACCCTTCCAATCTCGCTGCAACAGAAAGCCATAGTGGTTAGAAGACTAATCCTATGATTGGAGAACTCTAATCCAAGATTCTTGTTGAGACAGATTTTTATTAAGTGTGTTTGAGTAGTGAGGTGAGAGACAGAATCGGTCAGAGTCAGGGACAGAAAAAGAGAAAGAAAGCAAGATAAAAAAAAAAAAAAAGGACAGAAAGGTGCATACTGTATGTGAGGAGACAAAATGAGCTGTGCTGTAACTAAAGCTTCTTTGAAAAGGCCACCTTTGTTGCAGAGACAGTAAGACTGATCCCCCAGAGGTGACTCCTCTCTGTATCGGAGAGGAGAACAGTTTCGTCTCCTAACTGAGAAGCAAAAAGGGGATCAAAGACTTGGAGAATTAGACAAATAATTCAGATGGATTAAAATAAGAGGTATGCTACAGTAGATTGGAGCCTCTGCCGAATAAATAAGGAGGCCCAGGGAAAGGAAAAAACAAGTGATGGAGACAGAAGTCTATTTTTCAGTGTAAACAAAACCTAATTTGTGTGTATTGTATTAAGCGGAAGTTAGTGTCTTCTTTAGTTCAGTACAGTTCAGTTCAATCAGTTTTAATTAGTTCAGTTAGTTTTAAATAACCTTTGCGAAAACTACACCTCGACAAAACAAGCCACAAATTACACGTGCCAGTAAACACAACAACCACATTTATCATGTAATATAGCCTGAATCTCTACAAATAAACCAACGACTGACGGGGAATGTCCCACTCAATCATCATGTTTGTATCCAGACACATTACCCTTACATGTTACCGAAGGTGATCCACTATGCACCCTGTATGAAAGCCATTCTTAATAAAATGTCAAGGGATGGTCACAGGAGACTGTGGGGGTTCCCATGGATATATTAAGAGAACTGGATACACTGTGGCAGAGTCATCCTTGCTCTCAGCTTCTCTCAATGGCCAACCACTGAACTCCAACTAAAAAATCCCCCTGAAAGTATACAAAGCCTTCTCCCCCAGAGACTATGATTACAAACCACTCGTCTGTAAAACTGGTGACAGGAAATCTTTATCGATACACAGGGCCAATTATTAAACTGGATCCTTGCTACACTACCAACCTCTGAAACTGACATAGACATTAAAAGACATCAAAAGGCCTCAAAAAAGTGATATGAAAGTGACTGTGGCTACAAAAGAAGGTATAAGTACATAAATGCTGGAAGATGAGTGTACTCCTCCCTATAATGAAATGTGCATTCAAATGGAAACGGCACTGACTGAGAGAGGTTGTAATACTTGAAGTATCAAAACCAAACCTGGTAGTCAAAAATTTTTTAAAGTTCTAAAGTCTAAGTGTGACCTGTTGCAAGCACACACATGGACAGAAACATAGGACCTGGCTAGCACTAGACGGGGAGGCGCCAGACACTGAAAGGCAATTTAATCGTCAGGATACGCCACGCCTCTGAGATGTGGGATTGCCAAAGGCAGTAAATCAGAGGGAGTTGGAGAGTTGTGCAGGAGATGGAGCGTAACATGTAGATAAGTCACGTAAAGAATGGAGTAACTTCTGTTCTTGCCTGGAAGTGTGCCATTAACACACTGCACTGTGTTGCATATTGTTCCCCTGTAATCACAGCTGAAAGGCTGCCAGGTGGCCCTGAATCCCCCTCTGACATGAACCAAGCAACAAATGCTGAGAGGAGATAGTGGGTAAGACCGAGTAAAGAATCTGTCACAATTACATGGATCCCGCTCTGGCCTATTAGTCTCAGAATCTAATTCAATTAGGGCTATCTCACTTAATCCTACTGAAGTTTTAAAAGGGATATCTGTCATCTCTCAACAATTTAATACCCCAAAAGACTGGCTTGTAGCATACACATGTCTCCAATAGCCTAAATACTGTGTGGTAGTGACACATATGAAACATTGCTCTCTGAGCTATCATTACAAAATAGCATTTCATCATTTCACTCTGTTAAAAAGTGAAAACAAATGGTTTAACTGGTGCAGTGCCAATGCAACATATAATAATTATAATCTTAATTTGAAGAGAAACTCAAGTTGCAAAGTGCTTCACACACATCAGCAAAATAAACTAAAATCATGAGGTAAAATTTAAAAAAAAGAAAAAAAGTTCAGTGATCTAAGATTTAAAAAATGTTTTAAAGTAGAGATATAAAGGATGTCACCAACTCAGCCGGCCTGATTTCTTGAGGCAGGTCATTCCACAGCCTCAGGGCCCTGACTGCAAATGCTCTGTCCCCTTTAGTTGCTTACTGTATCCTTATTTCGGGGCTGAGCTCTACACGCTGCAGTCTGTTAATGTTAAATGTATTTCTACAATATGGAGTTTTAGATTTCATGTTTCATTCAAGGAGCCTGCTAAACTTCTTTTTCACCATTGTGAAGATAAGTTATTGATTTATGTGCCTGGAAAACCACTTGTTCACAATCTCAGCACAACTCTTCATTAAACAAATGCTTGAGTAGTACAAAGGCCTTCCCGTCTCCCCACACAGTGACCAGCTGCACTATTGGATTTCTGAGTTATAACTCTTCTAGTTGGGAAATAAGGTCAAATAAATTTTAAATCTCCCACAAAGGAATAAACTTGGGCCTGCATCACAGTCAAACTTGGCAAACTGGCAGTGACACATGCTATTGTCACATAACTTACTGCAGGATGACAGTGACACTGCTAAATTTGGTGTCAAAATTCACTTCAACCGCATTTTAATTTGCCACCACACTGGGGCTGCTAATGCTAAGCAGAAATGACATCATGTGTTTTCCTTAGTACACAGCAAGCCAATTTATCCCATATTAACTCTGGATATTAGCATTAGGGACCAGTGCCATTGGCACTGCTCAATCTACTCATATCATAAAAAAATATCAAATGGGAAGGTTTTTAAGTCTTGGTGTAGTTGTGAGAAGTTAGCTAAAGTTCTGCCCTGTCATGCTCCTTGAGCATGACTTCAAATGGCTACGCTTCAGAGTCTGTTGTACTTCCAAGCTTTCTGAAAATCATCTGATTCATATAAAACACAGGAGCAGAATCATCTTTGTCCCTACTCTTCAGTATATTTAACTATATTCTGAGGCAATCAAAGCTTAAGAATAATCATATACCATTTTCTGTGTTTTACTCTTAAGATGTCTCTGAGAGTTTAAGGATTGGAGGGCGATCCCCAGTTTGCCACTCAAAGAGAGAGAGACAGGTATACGTACACATGAGCACAAGGAGGTTGCCCTGTTCCCCTGGCTCCCACTAAGCAGATCCAGATGTGTGGATGGGTCAGTTTCAGCCCCTGACCTATCTGAGAAATTAAGAATCTGTTGAGATTTTGAAGTAGCAGGATGATTATGGATGACCTGTAAGAAACCATACTGTAACTCCTCAGGGTGCAAAAGTACAGACCTCCTCCTGCTGTTAGTATTTCCTAGAAAATTCACACCCCAAATGACCTGATACGTGATGTCATGCAATAGGAGGCTGAGAGTGTTGATACACAGGCTTCAAAAGCAGAGACAAGTTCATCCGTCCTTTCATGTTCTAAGCGGGGGAGGGTGGTGTAATTTTCTAGGAAATACTAACAGCAGGAGGAGGTCTGTACTTTTGCACCCTGAGGAGTTACAGTATGGTTTCTTACAGGTCATCCATAATCATCCTGCTACTTCAAAATCTCAACAGATTCTTAATTTCTCAGATAGGTCAGGGGCTGAAACTGACCCATCCACACATCTGGATCTGCTTAGTGGGAGCCAGGGGAACAGGGCAACCTCCTTGTGCTCATGTGTACGTATACCTGTCTCTCTCTCTTTGAGTGGCAAACTGGGGATCGCCCTCCAATCCTTAAACTCTCAGAGACATCTTAAGAGTAAAACACAGAAAATGGTATATGATTATTCTTAAGCTTTGATTGCCTCAGAATATAGTTAAATATACTGAAGAGTAGGGACAAAGATGATTCTGCTCCTGTGTTTTATATGAATCAGATGATTTTCAGAAAGCTTGGAAGTACAACAGACTCTGAAGCGTAGCCATTTGAAGTCATGCTCAAGGAGCATGACAGGGCAGAACTTTAGCTAACTTCTCACAACTACACCAAGACTTAAAAACCTTCCCATTTGATATTTTTTTATGATATGAGTAGATTGAGCAGTGCCAATGGCACTGGTCCCTAATGCTAATATCCAGAGTTAATATGGGATAAATTGGCTTGCTGTGTACTAAGGAAAACACATGATGTCATTTCTGCTTAGCATTAGCAGCCCCAGTGTGGTGGCAAATTAAAATGCGGTTGAAGTGAATTTTGACACCAAATTTAGCAGTGTCACTGTCATCCTGCAGTAAGTTATGTGACAATAGCATGTGTCACTGCCAGTTTGCCAAGTTTGACTGTGATGCAGGCCCAAGTTTATTCCTTTGTGGGAGATTTAAAATTTATTTGACCTTATTTCCCAACTAGAAGAGTTATAACTCAGAAATCCAATAGTGCAGCTGGTCACTGTGTGGGGAGACGGGAAGGCCTTTGTACTACTCAAGCATTTGTTTAATGAAGAGTTGTGCTGAGATTGTGAACAAGTGGTTTTCCAGGCACATAAATCAATAACTTATCTTCACAATGGTGAAAAAGAAGTTTAGCAGGCTCCTTGAATGAAACATGAAATCTAAAACTCCATATTGTAGAAATACATTTAACATTAACAGACTGCAGCGTGTAGAGCTCAGCCCCGAAATAAGGATACAGTAAGCAACTAAAGGGGACAGAGCATTTGCAGTCAGGGCCCTGAGGCTGTGGAATGACCTGCCTCAAGAAATCAGGCCGGCTGAGTTGGTGACATCCTTTATATCTCTACTTTAAAACATTTTTTAAATCTTAGATCACTGAACTTTTTTTCTTTTTTTTAAATTTTACCTCATGATTTTAGTTTATTTTGCTGATGTGTGTGAAGCACTTTGCAACTTGAGTTTCTCTTCAAATTAAGATTATAATTATTATATGTTGCATTGGCACTGCACCAGTTAAACCATTTGTTTTCACTTTTTAACAGAGTGAAATGATGAAATGCTATTTTGTAATGATAGCTCAGAGAGCAATGTTTCATATGTGTCACTACCACACAGTATTTAGGCTATTGGAGACATGTGTATGCTACAAGCCAGTCTTTTGGGGTATTAAATTGTTGAGAGATGACAGATATCCCTTTTAAAACTTCAGTAGGATTAAGTGAGATAGCCCTAATTGAATTAGATTCTGAGACTAATAGGCCAGAGCGGGATCCATGTAATTGTGACAGATTCTTTACTCGGTCTTACCCACTATCTCCTCTCAGCATTTGTTGCTTGGTTCATGTCAGAGGGGGATTCAGGGCCACCTGGCAGCCTTTCAGCTGTGATTACAGGGGAACAATATGCAACACAGTGCAGTGTGTTAATGGCACACTTCCAGGCAAGAACAGAAGTTACTCCATTCTTTACGTGACTTATCTACATGTTACGCTCCATCTCCTGCACAACTCTCCAACTCCCTCTGATTTACTGCCTTTGGCAATCCCACATCTCAGAGGCGTGGCGTATCCTGACGATTAAATTGCCTTTCAGTGTCTGGCGCCTCCCCGTCTAGTGCTAGCCAGGTCCTATGTTTCTGTCCATGTGTGTGCTTGCAACAGGTCACACTTAGACTTTAGAACTTTAAAAAATTTTTGACTACCAGGTTTGGTTTTGATACTTCAAGTATTACAACCTCTCTCAGTCAGTGCCGTTTCCATTTGAATGCACATTTCATTATAGGGAGGAGTACACTCATCTTCCAGCATTTATGTACTTATACCTTCTTTTGTAGCCACAGTCACTTTCATATCACTTTTTTGAGGCCTTTTGATGTCTTTTAATGTCTATGTCAGTTTCAGAGGTTGGTAGTGTAGCAAGGATCCAGTTTAATAATTGGCCCTGTGTATCGATAAAGATTTCCTGTCACCAGTTTTACAGACGAGTGGTTTGTAATCATAGTCTCTGGGGGAGAAGGCTTTGTATACTTTCAGGGGGATTTTTTAGTTGGAGTTCAGTGGTTGGCCATTGAGAGAAGCTGAGAGCAAGGATGACTCTGCCACAGTGTATCCAGTTCTCTTAATATATCCATGGGAACCCCCACAGTCTCCTGTGACCATCCCTTGACATTTTATTAAGAATGGCTTTCATACAGGGTGCATAGTGGATCACCTTCGGTAACATGTAAGGGTAATGTGTCTGGATACAAACATGATGATTGAGTGGGACATTCCCCGTCAGTCGTTGGTTTATTTGTAGAGATTCAGGCTATATTACATGATAAATGTGGTTGTTGTGTTTACTGGCACGTGTAATTTGTGGCTTGTTTTGTCGAGGTGTAGTTTTCGCAAAGGTTATTTAAAACTAACTGAACTAATTAAAACTGATTGAACTGAACTGTACTGAACTAAAGAAGACACTAACTTCCGCTTAATACAATACACACAAATTAGGTTTTGTTTACACTGAAAAATAGACTTCTGTCTCCATCACTTGTTTTTTCCTTTCCCTGGGCCTCCTTATTTATTCGGCAGAGGCTCCAATCTACTGTAGCATACCTCTTATTTTAATCCATCTGAATTATTTGTCTAATTCTCCAAGTCTTTGATCCCCTTTTTGCTTCTCAGTTAGGAGACGAAACTGTTCTCCTCTCCGATACAGAGAGGAGTCACCTCTGGGGGATCAGTCTTACTGTCTCTGCAACAAAGGTGGCCTTTTCAAAGAAGCTTTAGTTACAGCACAGCTCATTTTGTCTCCTCACATACAGTATGCACCTTTCTGTCCTTTTTTTTTTTTTTTATCTTGCTTTCTTTCTCTTTTTCTGTCCCTGACTCTGACCGATTCTGTCTCTCACCTCACTACTCAAACACACTTAATAAAAATCTGTCTCAACAAGAATCTTGGATTAGAGTTCTCCAATCATAGGATTAGTCTTCTAACCACTATGGCTTTCTGTTGCAGCGAGATTGGAAGGGTGTGAAATATGAATAGGGGTGATTAGTTTGTTGGCGGGCCGAACCCAAAATGATCGGTGTGTTGAGTAGCGTGCAGCCAGTAGCCACCTGATGCCCTGCTATGCTGAAAAGTCCTCTGAGTGTCAGCAGACCCAGAAGGCTGAGCACATGGGCTTGGGCAGGGAGATTATGTCTCCTTGAGACTCACCCAGATTCTCCACTCTCACGACTCTCTTATCAGGGGAGGGCACTTCAACTGTCGTACAGGAGAATAGAAAACAATTAGGCAACACAAATAGGTCATTGACTAGACCACTGAGTGTTTTGCAGTGATGTTGCTTTTTCCTTCTCTTAGCACAATGCCTGCTTTTTAAACAAATGTAAGCAAAACACTTCTGGCTCCAATATATTCTTTTTTTTTTCTCAAGGCAACAAATTCTGTGCATTCAGCATA